>CAJNOQ010001098.1:0-36018 GCA_905250885.1 Didymodactylos carnosus | reverse complement strand
TTTCAATATTTATTTATTCTGATTTTTTTAATTTATTATTTTTAGCTATTAATTCAGCACGAGGTATCGGATGTAAAGTAATTAATATTCATGTTGAAAATATATCACGAGGAATACCGCATCTTATTTTGGGTTTATTATGGCAAATTATTCGAGTATATTTTATATAAAAGTATGATTATATTGTTGTTTCTACAATATTCTCATTTATTTTATAGGCTGGTTTAACATATGATATTAATTTAATTAATGTACCTGGTCTATTACAATTGTTACGTGACGGTGAAACACCTGAAGATTTATTAAAATTATCTCCGGAAGATCTTCTATTAAGATGGGTTAATTATCATTTAAAACGATCAAGTTATAAAGGAAAAGAAGTTACGAATTTTAGCAATGATATAAAGGTTGGCGAGATTATCGATCAATCATTAAAAAATAAACAATCAATAATGTTAATTAATATTACTTTTGTTTTTTAGAATTCAGAAGCCTATGTTTATCTTTTGCAACAAATTGCACCAGCGAATACAAATCCAGCATTATCATTGAGTCCATTGCAGGTAAAGTTTATTTAATAAATAAAGAAAAAAATAACAAAAAAAACAACAACATTAGCTCTTATCATTTTACAGAAATCAAGTTAACTAACTGTCTAATGGGTAACTAACCTATGAGTATATAGCACGTAATATATTAGAGTGCTTGATCTCAAACATGCACGTTTTTATGCGAATTATTTCCATTATGCATCTTTGTTTGTTTGTTTTTTTGTTATTATCACTTCATTACCCTGTTGTCATACAAGTATATAGAAAATATTCTCAGTCCCTACTTACAGTAATATCTTATAATCTATGCATCTATATTAACTCACTATAAAGCGGAGTTTTATTTTAACTCGAATATCTAAATGACTCGTTTATCTAAATGAGTATGCTGCAAAGAAAACCCAGAGAAATTCAAATTTTTTTGTATAATTTTAGGAAAATGATCTTCGATCTCGTGCTGAACTAATGTTAAAAGAAGCGGATAAGATAAAAGCACGTGCATTTATATCTCCAAACGATGTGGTTAAGGGAAATCCAAAATTAAATTTTGCGTATGTATCAAAATATATATTTATTCATTTCAATTTTATATTTATTTCAATTTAATTTTTGCAGATTTGTTGCAAATTTATTTAATTCATATCCTGCATTAGACGTACCAGTCGACCGTCCTGTAGACGAAATTATTGTACAGGAAACACGTGAAGAAAAAACTTATCGAAATTGGATTAATTCAATGGAATTAAGAGATACATCATTTGTTAATTATTTATATTCTGATCTATCCGATGGTCTAATTATACTAAAAGTAATAGATAAATATTTTCGAGTTAATTTTAGTTAAATATATTGTTTTTAGTTATACGATGAAATTCGTCCAGACACAGTTGATTGGAAAAAAATTTATGAAAAATTTCAGACTATAAAAGAACATTTTCAAAAATTAAGTAAGAAATACATAATAGGGAAGATTAATAAGTATATAAATATATTTTGATTGTAGATAATTGTAATTTTGCCGTTGAATTGGGTAAAGAGCCGATGCGTTTAAAACTAACGGGTATTGGTGGTGCAGATTTATTGGATAGTAATAAAACATTAACATTGGGTCTTGTTTGGCAAATAATGCGTGCTTACACATTATCATTATTAACAAAATTAGCTGGTGCAAATACGCCTATAGCCGATCGTGAAATTATCGATTGGGCAAATAATAAAGTATGTATGGAGTAATCATTGTATCTCTAAAACATGATTATTATTGATTATTTGTGTTTTTTTTTAGTTAAAAAGTGCTAATAAAACAAGATTTTTAAAAAGTTTTCAAGATCCTGATTTAGTCGATGCCAAACTAATATGTGATCTTATAGATGCTATTAAACCAGGATCAATTCAATATAATTTATTAAAAAATGTAAGAAATTTCTTTGCTATTTTATCTTTGATATAAACAGAAAGTTATTTTCATCTAGGATTCAATGGAAAATGCGCGCTACTGTATTTCTATAGCACGAAAGATAGGTGCACGTGTATATGCATTGCCCGAGGATATTGTTGAAGGTATGTTTCTTCATTGTGCTCTAATAATTGCTTAAAATTTGTTTATTATTATTGTTTTCTATTTATTAGGAAAACAAAAAATGATTATGACAATCTTTGCTACATTGATGACGAGAGATTTACAGGGTCGATAAAAACATGAAATATGTTTGTGTTTCAGTTTATTTTTTGTTCTAATATTTTGTGTAATTATATCAAAAAATAATTTTCTCTTTTGCCATTCCATGTACAAGTGACTACACAGTTTCGTTTTTTTCATGCATAATACTGTGAATGTTCGTTTTTTAAGGTATGTTTTAGTTGAGCGTTTTTATTTATTTGTCTTTTTCTTTTGTATGTATGTATTTGTATTTCTACTCTCTCTCTCTCTCTTACTCTCACATCTGTTCTGTTGAATAAAATAATATTTTGCATGGCGAAATTTGGAATAAAAATGAAATAAAACAATTTCAATGAAATACGTGTATTGTATGAATCACAACTAGAAAAATATACACTTGTTGAAAAAAGGAACAGAACTTGATTTTATTTTTCATACAATGTATGATGATTTCTAAATCAGCCCCGCTTAAGACCTATATATAGTGACTGAATAAATTGTCTGTCTTAATAATCTGTTTCAATGTGCATGAAAATCTTGTTTTTGAATACCTTCGAAATTCGTTGTTAGAATGTGTCAGTAGATTTCATGAACGTGGTGGACAGTCTTTAAATAAGACCATCATATTGTATTTTTTGTTCATTTTTCTAGATGTGTGGAAAAAAATTAGCCTTCATATTTCACCTTTTTTTGCATAGACAGGTCAAATTCGTCTCACAAATCGCATTGCTTCGCTAAAACTAAAAGTATTAGTAGATATACACTTCCTACAAACTTTGATCGATGATATTTCGAACTACTCCTCTATCTATTCTATACACGTACAAGTACTTTTTTTTGCCTCTTTTATTTAGTTCTCTATCAAACACACTGTAGAGTTGTTATTGCACGTTTTTATTCATTTTATCGGGTTATTTCGGCGCAATATTAATGATTTGAGAATAATAATAAATGGCTACAAAAAGATGTATATTCTGTTCTTTCCTGTTTCACATGAAAGGTATTTCTTTTTGTACAAAAGTATGCGAATGATTGTACGGTGCGAAAACACATCCATAATCAATACAAAAAAAGCAAAATAGTACTTTTTATACGCTACAAAAAACTTGCAGCATGACAGGACAATGTCACCTTTAGAGTAGAATCATTAGTAATAAAATGAGATTTTGAAAATTTGCAATTTTTCTCAGTTACAGGTTCGAAAACATGAGTCAGTGCGTTTTGTTGAACTAATGAATATGGATCCGATAGGTAGAAATCCTGATTATGCCACTATGAGGGGAATTTCGTTGAAGATACTAAGTAGATACTATCAATAGTCAAAAGGATTACCCTTGTTACTCTGCTAGATAAAGTGTGAGTTCTAAACCAGTTAGTGAGATTTTAGGTATTATGAAAGTGTATAAAGCATAACTTACATTGTTGGTGTATTATTTGTTCTTTTTTTAAATAGGACCGACTGGTGGAACGAAAAAAAGATTATTGATAATCGATGGATAGTGAAAAATTAAAATATTGGGAAGCGGATGGAAACAGTTCATTGACTATATCCAACAATTGTGCTAAACATGGAGAGGATAGTTTAAGATGGTCATGGGAAGGATCAACAAATGCATCTATTATATACACGAATCCAGATTTATTTCATGCATTAAATATTAAAGCAAACAAATGTTTAGCATTTTGGTTAAATAGTAGACAACAATCGTATGAACCGTTGTTTGTAGAATTTCGAACGTCGGACGAGCAAATTATTGATAAAATATGGTTTCATGTTAATTTTATTGGTTGGAGACCATTAGGTATACGCTACAATTTGATTGATAGTTTGAAGCAACAATCTCATCAAATTCATAGTGTCAAGTTTATCTCTCCATCATCACTTGAAAATGGGATATATTATATAAATGCGCCAAATTTTGAATTTAATCATTCAGGTCCAAAAGCCGATTATCAGCAACCATGGCAAAATGATGTTAAAAAATTGGCTGATCCATCTCTTTCTTTGTACAGTGAGACAAACATAACTTACAATCGTCCATGGTTAACAAACACAAAATATCCTGATGAAGTGACAGAGGATGACATTGCCAGTATAAAAAAGCTAAAAGATCGTTGGTTAAAACCACCTCCTTATAATTCATGGTCAGCTGGAACAAAACCTGAACCATTAGAAAAACTACAAGGATTATGTGCAAAATACAATATTAGACGCAATGAGGAAAATTTTATTACTGGCATACCACTTGGAAAAGGAGGTTTTTATTCGCCTACAAATGCTCTAGATCTTCAACCATTTTTAGTTGGACCATTTAAAAAGGCTGCAATCTCATTTTGTTCATATAAAGATAAGAGTAGTGCGGAAGCACAAGCAACATGGAATTTATTTATAGATTTAAGTGATTATTTACTTGAACAAGGTTGGAGTGAAGGAAATGGAAATATGGAAGGAAATCTTGATATAGGTAAATCATATTTAGTTTATTAAAATCCAATTAAATACTGATGTTTTTTGTGTTTTCAGGTTATGAAATTAGAAATTTTCCGAGTTGTCTCTTTTATGTTCGTGATTCATTACAAGAAGCTGGCCGTCTTCATTCTGTTATATGCGCTGCACTATGGATTATGTAAGTGGAAATGAATGAAAATATTACTCTTATCTTTTCGTTTTATGCTACAGGTATGGTCATCTATTACTGGAGGAAAAGCCATCTGTTATGGATACTGATATCATTCATGTAAGTACTATCTTTCTTCCTTGATGTCTGGCTGTTATTCATATCACTTAGTTTTGATTTATTTTGAAGAATTATCTATTAAATTGTCTTACACTCATATTATGTATACCGGATACACACGAAATACATCAACGTTTACATTCATTCACATATCTAATCGAATATGTACTTGAAAAACTGATTCATGATCCTGTAGCACTTGGTGAGTCGACAATCAATTCTAGTTATCATCATTATTCTACGATCTGTTTTTAATGTTTAGACGGCTTAGTTCATCACCACTGGATGTCTCATTTTGATTATGCAAGTTATAGTTTACCGGATATTATCAAAATTGGCTCAGTCTTCAATGATACTGAATTTCATTTTTCTGATAATGTTCGACGTATTATAAGACGTAGTGCGTACGCAGTTAATTTTTGTCTTGTAGATGCAGAGAAAATTCCGCCTAATGTAGCCGCAAGAGCAGGTACATATACTCAAAGAGATGTTCACTTCTGTAATTACAAGGGACATTCATGTAGGTAAACCAACGGTATGTAATGGTCTTAATATGATTAAAACTTGTGTAAGTGTATGTGATGATAATCATACATATGATCCGTTCTTAGCTGGTGTTCTCATTGGTCTATGCAGTAAAACAGACAAAACAATTGCACCTTATATTCGAGATGGTATTGATGTTATCGAACTTGATGGTCATCTAACATTGAATAGTACAGCGGGTGCTATTCATCGTCGTGCAAAACAATTTTATGTATCAATTGTCGGAATGGGTAAAAACCGTCGTGGATTAGAAATTTATGGATGGTTATCCGATACAAATAATTATGGTATTTATGCAAGAAATTGTTCAATATTCATAGTACCAGCTGATAATGAAGGAAAAATTAAATATGAAAATGCTAGATGCGATGTCGCCGGTTGGAATCCCAGTCATTGGTATGTAGCAGAGCTCCATATGGACTTATGTGGACTCTACAGATAGAGGTGCTATCTTCATAGAGTCCACATAGGTTCATACAGAACTCTGATATGTAGATACTATGCAAAACAAAGAAATAACACTTTATCAGTATGTTGTAGGCCAGGCACAACTAGTTTATTGCGTCCACGAATCGAATTATTTGAAAGTTACTGTAATCTCACAGCAAAAAATTGGTTTGCTGGTGGAACATCGATTGATGGTCGCGATGGTATGTGGTCATGTGATTTTAATGTATGGGATATAAAATTTAAACGTTCTGTTTATTGCTTTGATAATCGTATAACTGTTTTAACCAGTGATATTGATTTTGTGAGTAATAGTAGTAGTGCTTATCCCAGGATAACTACATTGTTTCAGTCAAGTTATTCAAATATTAACACACCATTATATTTAAATAGTTCAGACGTGATACAAACATTTCCGTTTGAAGAAACCTATGAGTTAAATGAAAATAAAGTCCATACCATTACCGATAATTGCCAAATATCATATTATTTACATCCAAATTTAAATCAACAACCGATGAAACTAAAGTTAAAATGTTCTGAACAAGAAATGATCTATATAAATCAATTTTATTTAATTGATCCAAAACAAAATCCCATTCTTGATATGAAACAAAAGAAGTTTAAAGAACCAAAATTAGTAGATAATGAAAAATATTTTAAATTAACAAAAGAAAATTATGCACTCGGCTACGTTGAACACATGGAACGAAATGAAATGTTTATCTATACAATTTTATTGAATTCAACTAATGAACAAGTCAAACAATGGACAGAACAATTTGAAACTACAACGACAAATGATAATCCATGGGCAAATGATGAACAAATTTTACCACCGTTAATTGTACTCAAACAAGATATAAATACTCATATATTCTATGATCGTGATACAGATACAACATGTTATACATTATTCAATGTCGATAAAGCAAATTCATCTGCTATACTTGATAAAGGTTTTATTCTATCGATTAGTCAACCTTGTACAGTAATAATACGTGGTCGGATACCAACATTATCATGTAGCATAGCAACAACAGATTTTAACCGTAAAGAACCACTTGAATTTATTTTACGTGGACAATGGACCAATGTAAAATTGTTAAGTGATGATGAAAATCATACTGTTACTATTGAATTAGACACATCGATGCCAGACACAAAAGTAATTGTTCATCAAAGAATGTATATGCCCGTCTTATTTCACGTAGATATCGATGAAAATAATTGACAAATTGAAGGTTTAAACACATAACTATAGATAAAATAGGAAGTTGATGGTGATTCAAATTAATAAACAACATTAGAAGTACATATTATGAGTAAACAACACTTTTTCGTTCGGTTTCTGGGTTTTTTTTCCGGTGACTGGTAGATCTTAGACGTTTTTCTGTCTACTGTAAACTATATCACTTTTTTTATAGTTATCCAATAACCTTTCTAAACAGAATTTTGTTCGTTTAACAACCTCTTTTTTTTCTGGTCTGTCTTGATATTAGATTCTCGTTTTTAGTGTATCGTATTTAATCAACATCTAATTTATTAGTTTGATTGGCAAAAATGTTCTAGGGTGTATCTGTATAGATGCTGCCAGATCTATATAACCAAAAAAGTGATGTACTATTCGCAAAAGAATCTCGCTTATGAGATGACTTTTTGTGTTCAACACGAATATTTTTAAACAAATTGTGTTAACGAATGTTTTGGGTTTTTCGACAGAGCACCAAAAGTTGCAATTATGTTGTAATTTTTCAGATTGCAACTCAACAGAGCTGCGGGGGAAAAAGCTAAACAAGGCACGTTTGTGATAACAATAGCTTGCTGAAAGTCAAGCAAGTACGCACTTTTTTATGACCAAATTTAAGATTGTAATCTACTTGTTTAAATTTCGCAAGAACGAGCCTTACAACTTACTTTGTCACTGGCTTAAACGTGTCATACTCCTCAGAAACTGTGAACCTTAAGTTTTTTCGAAAACTGCACGTTATCTCTATGAGATACTTTTATCTTAGATACTACTTGATTAACACGACAAAAGCCGTTAGAATTTGACTTTTCCAAATAACTTAGTGAACATTTTCTAAAAATCCTAGGAAAATTCTGGACTCCTTTCCATTGAATATTATACGTAAACTAACTTTGAATTCGTGTTCAGCATAAACATTTGCCCTAATTAAGTGTTTTTCTTTATTTCTATTTGTGACTGGAATTTAGAATTTTCCTGGGATTTCTAGAAAATTTTTCCAAAAATTATCCGGAAATGTCAAATTCTAGAGGCTTTCGTAGTGCTAGTCGACTAATACCTATGATCAAAAAGTTTAAACTTATCTAAGCCCGTGACAAAGTAAGTTGTTAGGTTTAAGTTTCAATGTTTCTTGATTTCAAAAATTCTAGATGTAAATGTCGAACAGTGCACGACAAGTGTTTATTTCCTCTCGATGTTTGTTGAAATCAACAACATACAATTATACATCTATACGATGTATACTATTTTGGTACGGCAATTGGAAACGTGAATTGTACCGAAGTATGTAGAATCTTTCCATTGCAACTGGTAAAAGTTTAGTTCACATGTTTTCTTTGCTCTTTCTTTAGCACCGGAAGACGCTCTCCGTACTGATGAATTGAGGAAAAAACGAAAATCATTTTCAGCTATAATCCGAGAAGGTTTGCTTGGGCCTATGATAAAACAAATTATATGGCCGGAACTAAAGACACAGTTAAAACAAATTCGTCCATTGAGTTTCAGGTAAGTGTGATCTCAACATCAACCGATGAGAAAAGCATATGCTTTTGCTACGCACATTTTAAAAGTATTTTTTACAATCACTTGAGTGACTGGTAGACCGTTCGCATTTCTTTGCACGCACTTTAAATGAAAGTTGTTTCCCCTGATGTAAACAATGTCATTTTTTCAAAAAATTTGTTTTTATTTAGACCAGCCTTTAATCATAATGATTATGTATATATTCATAATTTTGCTGATAATGAAGAAATTAAGAAGTGGACAGTTCGGACAGATCTTGATGAAAAAGTTGGAAAATCGACAGCTGAAATACTGCCGAGTGGTCATGGTTCACTACTGTTTCGTGGTAATATTAGTACCGAGATAATTAATCATGAAACATTATATAATAAAAGTGGATTTGCCATTATGGCTAGTGAACGTCTACAAGGATATTTATTTATGCCAAAATTGCGTCAACAATGGAAAAATTTTAGTCACTTTTTAATACGTTTACGTGGTGATGGACGAACGTATGAATTACGCGCACATACACCCGGCTTAGATAATACAAAATGGTCTTATATGCATTCAATGATCTTATATACGCGTGGTGGACCCTATTGGCAAACAGCGAGTAAGTGTATTATATTCGAAAAGTAATGGTGTAAGAGTGACTGGTCTGTTGTTGTTGTTTAGAAATACCATTTTCAAAATTATTTCGTAACAACATGGGACGTGTAGTAGATGTACAGACAAAATTTAATCCGTATCTTTGTACACAATTGAGTATTGCTGTAGCAGACTACGTTGATGGACCATTCGAGTTAGAAATATCACATATTAGTTTATTAAGAGATGAAAAATATGCGTATGATGATTTTGCCTATGAAAGTTATCAAGCACCGCCATTCACAACAATGGCACAATAATGTTTCTCAAAAAGATTTTTTTTCTAGCTGTTTGAGGTGAATTTTGTACGTCTAGTTGTAGATATAAACAGTTCTTTCAAATGTAAAGAAAAACAATTTGAAAAATAACAACAACCAGTTTCAGTTCGAGTATGGAAAATAAGCTCAGTGATTCATAAGCAAACTACAAGTATATCCAGATAAAGAGCTATCATGTAATATCTTGTGAGAAATCTGTTAGTGTAGATGAAACATTAACAAATGAGAATGGTACCTTATTATTTATTCTGTATCATTTTTTATAGCCGCTTATACAGTAAAAAGCTCAAAGATTGTGCTGATGAGAAAAAAAAAGTTATCATCTATGAATATCACCACAGCACTGATGATAGGAACAGATAAACAAAGAAAAATGTATTTTATAAAAATTATTATATATAACTGCGCAGGAAAAAAAAACAAAATGCAAAACATACTCACACACACACTCTCTCTCTCACACACACACACACTCACACACACACACAATGACGGACAAATTACAAGATCTCAATACACATTTTTTAAATTTGTACAGAAAAAGTATGTGCGAATATAGAAAAACAACCAGTAAGAGCAATATTTATGTAAAATAAAAACACCTCTATTTATCATTTCAATTCATTACTTTCGTCGTTCCCTCTTTCTCTCTCATATAGAAAAAAGCGTAATGCATTAAGAAAAAAAACCGGGACAAATTCCAAGCAGCTAAAAAAAACAAGCAAAACAAAGGTAAAAGAATAGCAATATGAAAAAGAAACCAACAACTACAACAAAAATAATCGAAAAACACTCACATAAACTAGTAGTATAGAAGGAAGATCTCGATCAGGTTTGTTTTGCTGATGTAAAATACAATTCGTTGTGAGAATACACACGCATTGTTCAAAAAAGTGCTGAAAATATGCAAAAATCGAAATACATATACTTATTTTAGAGAGATAAAAGTATATGTAAAGGAAATGCGATTCGCTTCGACTAAGAATAAAATAAATAACGAAGTCTAGCACCAATTTTATTTTAATGGCATATCGCTTACTGGTACAAAATACCGAAACTCTGACTAACGAGAGAACAAGAGTTACTTATCCATCTGGGAGAAATAAATAAAATTAAGATTGCGGCGGTGAAGATGACGGAGAAGGAGCTGTACGTGTGCGATGAGAAGGGTTCATATTTTGTCGTTGTCGTCTGTCTAAGATATCTACAGCTTCAGCTGATTGTTGCTGTTCTTCTTCATCATTCATGTCGTCTTGCTGCATTGGCGAAATAGAGCCACTTTTTGCTAGTACGCTGCCGTCATTTCTTGAGTTATGACTCGATGAACGATCAAATTCGGCTAATGCCGCTACAGTATTAGTTACTGGTTTTGTCGAAGACAATGGTCTTTGAGGATATGATGATACTGGTGCATTCCTTGAATCATATGATGGTTGCTCTTGGTGATGATGAAGTCGATTAGCAAAGTGTAACTGAGCCACCGATGATTGTGTTGAATTATTTACTGGTTGTTGAATTTGAACGGGAATTGGTATTGAACTAGTTTGATGAGAAGTTGGAACTATGCTAATAGGATGTGATGAATTAGGACGAGACGATGATGAACGTGAATCATTTAATGGTGATGGAAGAGATGGTTCTGTATTTGTAAATGGTAAAGATTGCGGGAAACTATCAGAGTGCGATGATTGTTGCTGTACTTGGTAATGATGTTGATAATCATTTGTCTGTTGTTGTACCGATTCTGAAATCATCGGCGTAGCAACAGGAGAAATAGAAGAAGCAGCTACCACTGTTGGCTCTTTTGCAAAATGTGTTGGATATTTATTATACAAATATTGAACAGCTTCTCCATAACGACTGAATAAGTTGTTTTTGTTAATCGATACAGAATGATAATGTTGTCCAATTGGTTGCTCAAGAAGACGTTGGAGAAATTCTTCTAATAACGTTAAACGTTGTGCTTGAAAAGAGAAAAGAAAAATAATAGTTCGCAAAAGTAAATAATGTTCCTTCTCAAGACTAGTCTAACTCGCTTTGAAACTTACGTTCGATTTTATCGAGTAAAAGACACCATAGTCGTTGAATTTCTGATATGTAAGCTTGATCATCATCCGAACTCAGTTTCAGTTGCATTAGACATGGTAAAAATTGATGTGTCATTGCGTCAAGTCTATAACTTACATCATTTTTAAAACGTTCAATAACTACGGCATTCCATCGCTGAAAATATACAAAAAATAACCAAAACAATAAAATATACATATCGTTTATTTTTTGATTCAAACATCTCTTACTTCAAAACATAATCGTCGAACTTTAAATAGAAGACAACTATCCATCGCTCTCATAAGTAACGAACAATTTTTTGATAGACGAAGATTATATTCACAAGCAACACAAAAATAGGTGATCGCCTCGTCAAATCTACAATAGTACATGAGATCAATTGATAACTTGTACAGAAATATACGTGTACATACTTGTCTTCGTTCATCAACTGACAACCGGCAAGAAAAGCGGCAATAACTGATCGATAATCTTTGTAATCTGTTAATAATTTCTTCAAAATAAACAAACAAGAGAAATTAAAAACGAGAGAGACATGTTAATTAGTATATTATACCTGATATTCTTGAAAATCTTCATTCGTAATTTGCATTTCATTAGCAGTAACTTGTGCTTGCATTTTTAATATTTTCAGTCTAAATATATAATAAGTTCAAAGTATAACAAAATCTTGTAACTTTTAGCAAAAAGGAATAAGCTAATGGTTTTAAACACATATATATATACCTTATATCGTCGTTTGAATGTGGTATCAGACGAATAATATCATACATTGCACGTTGCTTATAAATATTATCAATACGATTTGCTGTTAGATATGTGATAAAATGTGATAAACGACGATCGACCTGTGGTAACTCTGATGTTATTTGATTTGATGTGTACGTATTACGTTTTATTTCTTTATCTACAGCCTAAATAGTAATTCAATAAAGAAAATATTCATTTGTCCAATAAATAGAGATATAAGCGTTACTTTTCCACATACCTCATTTAATAGTATCTGAGTATCACACGATAATATTTTTTCACAATGAACTTTCAATACATTAAGCGTTACGTCTGTCACCGGTTTAACAATTTCTGGTTCAAATGCCATTTCATTTTTCTCTAAAATAACATAAAAATGATAACAAAATTGTCTTTAGTTTTCTAATGAGGAAATAATCTCACCGTTGGGAGAATTTGGGCTTGAAAAGAACGGTATTTGTGTACGTTGTTTATCTGTTTTCTCACAAGCAAATTTTAAATCCGAATGTAAACGTTCTAATTTGATTGTTTCCAATTGTTGTTGTAGTAATTGCATATCATCTTCGAGTACACGTTGAAGTTCATGATTCAATTCGACTGAGTGATCTAAATTAAATATTCTTACGTCAGAACAATTTCTATATAGACAAACTAATAATTATCTTACCTTCATGCAATTTTTTCTGATTAGCGTCTATGTAAACAAGTAAATATGCGCTTGGAATACGCTCTTCTTTATCACTGTTTGCTTTTGCACCAAAACCAGCTTCATACACTTCATTCCATGTTGTCTCCGTTACTACAGATCCAGATAATGGAATACTGTAATTTTATATTACCTTTTATCAGAGCGTATAAAATTACCTTCATTATCATTGTAACGAAACCATTTTTCACGATCGGGATGATAAACGTATGTCCAAAAATGTCCGAGTGTCGCACTTCCCTCGTGAACACACACAGCATGTAATTTGTAACATTTCTAAGGTAGAACAATAACATTATGTACTATTTACCGTTTTATTCGGATGGCATGTACGTACCTTTTTTAACTGAGGATCATTGTATAATTGTTTTAGTTCGGCTTGAACACGACTAATATCTTCACGAATATCTAAAACCAAATAAAAAATGTCTATTTATTCTCAAGAGGAAACCGTCTCATATGCCCATCTCCGTTTCCAGTGATATTGTGTCTATTGATAGAGGATAATGTGCTAGTAAATAGCCTAAAAGGATTTCTTTGTTCTGGTTTTACATTTCGTTTGTGCCCAATAGATCACATATGTTTCTGTATTAGTTTCTTCTACCATGAACATTGTGAAATATGGAAAAAATAGTTATCTAATTAGCCTGTCTCATGTACACGTTTTCCCATATTTGGGAAAAAAGAAAACAAAACTATAGATGATACGATTGTTTTTCACTTGACTGATCGCCATGGCAAATTCTGCTTCTTCTCATTCATCTACTAATTAACATCCGTATCACCTTAGTCAAAAAATGTAAATCCAGAACAAATAAAAACATCTTCGAAAAACTGGGTTTTCCTTGTCAGTGTAAAAATTCGTTTAATCAATATATATATATATGAGTTGAAGACTTCTATATTTTTGTACTATTAGCAGATCACCAGCACAATAACGGAAAATTTCATCCCTTAATTCTTTGTTTTGATCAGCATACCAAAATCCTAGTGTAGTTGTGTAGCTGTTCCACAAGCGAATAAAAAGATTTATAATTTTAGAAAAAAGCATCAAGAGCAGGAATCCTTTTAAGCTATTTACTAGCATCCTATCCTCTACCGCTAGATAGAATATCACTGAAAATGGAGGTGTGAATGTGAGAAGGTTTCCTCGTCAGCAATTTATCAACACTTACGTGCACACTTTCCCTCGATTTCTGTCAGCCACGCTGGTAATGTATTCTAAAACAGAGGTAAATGAATTCAAATAAGAAACACAAAAGGATTAGTACCTGTATAGACAACAATTCATCGTCTGAAATTTGAGATGGACGAATTGTATTTATTTGTCTTGATCGAGTAGGAAGTGAAGATGATGATAATGATGCTGCTGTTGGCGAACATGAGTGTGAAGTAGAGTCCAATGATAATGAATCAGCTCTAAAAGTAGTTATAACCAGTAAAAAAAACAACGATTATTTTTTCTTTAATACCTTTTTGGTGGTAAAGGATTCAACCGGCATCCAGTTGCAAATTCATAAACCACCCGTATTGCATTCGCTAACGAAAATGCTTCATCATTACACGGATATTTCATATAACTTTAGAAATAAATAACGCTAGATTAAACACATCAACGAGATAAAACGAAGAACTAAACTTACTTATTTAAAGTATTTTCATATTCTCTTAATTGTGCATAGAGCGCTTTCGCTGCATCTCGTTTGGCTAATACTAAATCTTTATTACTATGCAAATATCTATTCAATATAATGTTCATTTAATTAAACAATTCGATTAGCAGATCAGAATATTTACCTATCAATATATAATTCTGGATAAAATTCAAATGGGGCTATAATTTTTGATGCTTGTTTTGTTGTTTGAGAAAAACGATAACGATTCAAGCATATGAATAAGATTGGCGGTACACATGTTAACCAACGTTGTTCGTTGATTGCCTATGAAAAGTGAAAACAATAATAGATAAAAGGTCGTTTTTCTATAATAAAAAGCATACTTGTGTATCTTGGGTAGAACGAATTAATGTTTCATCCGCTGAACCGAGCCATAAAACTTCCAGACCGTCATATAAGTTTACTGAATCAGTCATCTGAATGTTAATTTGACGAAGTGCTTCTGTTCGTTGTTTAACTATATAAAATAATTTACTTATTATTTGTATGTGAAAGGATACATCTTGTATTTTTTCATATTTACCATCGTTTTTCGGTTCCGTACGCTCAACAATAACTTCACCAGTAACAAGTGCATTAATTGGATTGACATATTCTTGATTACTATTATCGGTTATCAACTGACTATTACTAAAGATCAAATCATTAATTCAAAATTAAATAGTTAACACACATTGACTAACCTTTTACTAGTTGCTTCAAATGCTAATTCAATGAGGTCAATCAATAATGTTGCGAACTCAGAACAATCCTAAAAAAAATAACAACAAATCAGGATTATAAAGATTCTATGTCGGTATTTCGATCGGTAAAGTCAAGAGGATACTTAAATGCGAATCAAAAAAGATAAAGGAAAGTGTTCAGTAGAAGTGTACTTCCTCCTGTTCTCTTGCTTTTTTATATTCACATAACAGCGTTTTCACAAGAATCTATTCATCGATTATATTGAATTTTCTTACAGTATACAGTACTGGCCAAAATTGAAAAAAATTTCCGTAACTCGAATTGGAATTTTAATAATTTCCGATTCAACGGATTTTCCTCAATATCTGGCCATCTCTTAAATTTGAAGGATTAATGAAAGACAGCTATTTTACGATCGAAAGCAATTATTCAAATTCGAGATTCTCTTTAAAAAAAGTTCATACCTCATTCGAGAAGTATTATTTTGATTTAAAGATTACATCACATGCTCTGTTCATGCAGATTTTGACGATTAATTATTGCATGGTTTCGGAAATTCATTCAAGATGAGTAAACGCTAATGAAATATAGCTAGCGAGGCGAGTTTGAGAAACTAAGGGTAACCTTTTTTTTATCATATTATAAACACTTGTGAATATCGACATACAAGGAGGTCTCTACTCCTGGTCAGTATTGTACATAAAAAAGTTTAGTTACAATGTAAGATGGTCATTCCATGCCACACTGTTCAAGACTTATAAACAGACCGTACTAATTAAAGGCGTAATCATCAATATGCTTTATTTTCTCGTTATCAATTATGTTTTCATTAAACATATACATTTTTTGACGTATACTATTAATTTACTTACGTTACACTATCTATTTTTTGATGAATTTACGGATATCATTTGATATTTTCTGAATATATATTTGATATTATGATATGTATTTTAAGAAAATTATGAATATTTCGAGAGAATATCGGATGTGACTAACGATGATATCAGTGGTAAATGTTTTGGTTGTCATTAATGTCAAACAGGGTCTTAACTTTCCCTCATCTCATTCAAAATTGATCATAAAGACTTTTTGTACTTAGAATCATAAAAATGTAGTTTGATGATAAATTCTACCGATTCTTTCAAAACATCCATCAGTAACGTTAAAGTGAAATTTCAATAATAAAACTGAAACGTTCAGCTGAACAAGAATTCCACCGTCAGACATTAAAAATATTGAATTTTAATCCAACTCAATTATTAGTTAAAACGAAATTTATTGTTATAGCGGGAGTTGGGTCAGATATCTTCAGAAAAGTGCAATTGAAAAAGAAGATATAGTTAGCGAGGCGAAGCGAGTTTTAGTTCGATCTGATAAAAAGAAGAGATTTGAGACAATGTCGAAGCATTCAAGAAAGACGATAAAACAGATTCGAGCAGCTAAAGAAAGTAAAGTTGTAGTTATAAATGTGATAGATTATAAAAAAAATAAGAGGGTAAAAAAGTTAAACCAATTCTTGAAGACATGTTAAGCAATAGCAGTTAACCAAAATACAATTTCAATAAACTATTTCATAAATTTGATAAACAAGGAGCAAAAAAGCAAGAGGAGGAGAAGACATTCAAAACTCACGAGGAACACTTCTACTGTAACACTCTTTTTTCAATCGTTCATACATCGATCGGCAAAGGGTATTGGGATAGTAAAAAGGCTAAAAGGGTTCATGCTAATGACTCTTGAAGTTTTTCAGAAACTCTGAAAAATAATCAAAACCATTTGTTAGTGAGACATGATTGTAGCGCGCAAATTTCTGATTAAAATGAGACATCTTCCAGCTCTACAGGACCTTTGTTCTTTGCAAAGTTATAGAATTTACAACAAAAGCCCTAAATCTTCATTCTCAGCTCAAAGCTACAGAAATCAAAAGAAATTAATTCAGGGCTTTTGTTGTAAATTCTATAACTTTGCAAAGAAAGGTCGTGTAGAGCTGGAAGATGTCTCATTTTAATCAAAAATTTGCGGGCTACAATCATGCCTCACTAACAAAAGGTTTTGATTATTTTTCAGAGTTTCTGAAAAATCGGTTTTCCAGAAAAATGAGTCTTCAAGAGTCATTGGCACGAACCCTTTTAGACTTTTTACTATCCCGATACCCTCTATCGATCGACGTATGACCGATTGAAAAATGTGTGTTACAGTAGAATAGTGTTTCTCGTCAGCAAAATGTAATAATAATCCCATCTCGTTAATTAGTCACAGAAAAATTAAGAAATTTGGCTAACTTTAATATTGATATATCCCGCTCCATTGCAGTACGTTCAATCTTTAAAAAAAATGAGAAAAATAGGACAAAATGATGCGAGTGAAGGAAGTTGCAACTCAAAAAACGAATTAGACGAGTTGGTAGTTTACGGTATCCCTTATGAGTATGGTGAAAAGTAGTTTAGAGAAACTATTCGATTTAAGTGGAGAGCAGGAAAACATATTGGTCCGGTAAAAAGACAAGGTGTGCAAGGCTCAGCGTTGATGTAACATTCAAAAGGCGGCACCCGTGATAATACATCAGTTTCGACAGTAGTATTATTTCAACAACGAAACGATAGAAGTAAATGGTTAGAAACGGTGTACACAATTACGAATAATAGATATAGAAGTTATAAAACAACGAATCCTAAATGAGAATTCATGGTTAAAAAGTGAATGGGATCGATGAGTGAGAAAAACTATCATACAGTTGAGAGTCAAACAATGCCACGCTAACATAGAGAAATCAAAATACACAACATGATTTACGGTTAAAAATTGTGACTTAATTCTCTACACTGCGTACGGAGCACAAAATAACATGGGGAATTCTAATCAGAAAAAAGTCAGTGCAAATGTTTTAACATAAAACGTTCTAAATAATGCCATTTTCATTCACCTGTTGTTAAATCTGTATTCATCACTCTATTTATTTCTAAAAACAAGTTTCTTTCCATATTTCTTCACGCTCAATCATATAATAGAAGAAAAGATAAATTAAAAAGGATGTTTAAGAAAGACAAACGTTAAAAGAATTCAAAACAAAACAATCAGAGTCATAATGAAATTTTATTATTTATAGTTTATACAATACTTTACCACTTCTTTTATTCAAAAGTGTGTTTATTTGTTCTGTTTTATACTTTAATGTAGTTATTTTAATACATTTAACCACTAAAGAACGCTACACGTAAAACCAAAATGTCTAATCATTTGATCATGAACAGCATCGTTGTAAATATGGTCTACTACCACTATTGAATCTGTGAACCGGTATTATTATGGCTGCTGGTTATATTTTTCCAATAAGACTCCTGAACCATGTATCAAAAATTTTATTATTCACAGATAAACGATGGTGAAAAAATATCTGTGAACGATTCAAAAATTAGGAGAATTGAGATAAAAAACATCAGAAACTGCGTAAGCAACAATCCTAACTACAATATATAAATGATTTTATTTAATTTTAAACCCATGTATATCTCAGAATACGCGACAAACACCATCAGTAACGTACATCAATACGTTCAAGAATATTAACAGATATTGAGAAAAATATTCTAATAAACAAACAGCAACAACATCGGCAAACAGATCTTTGTGTACTACTACAGATCTGTGTATTAAGTGATATTGAATAAAATCATTATTCCTTCTTACCTCATGAGAAAAATCTACACGACATAATTTTCTTGTTCCTTTAAATTTTTTTATTGCACGATCAGGATTTATTGAACGTCTTGGAGACTTAAGCATTAATGTGAATAAATTTCGTAATTCTTCTGTAAATCCAATTGCTTGTAATTCCTAAATGGTAAAATATCGAATGTTATGTACGGTAATAGAACATTGCCAAAGTTCAAAGGTAAAAAGATTGTATAATGTGATAAAGTTCAGCGAATGCATATGCAAAAAGCTTTATCCTCATTCGAATAAACACATACATCATCATTAGAAAATTGATTTTGCCACTGAAAGCTGAGTATTAATCGTCGAAAATATGGTAAAGTGTATAATGTCTAGAAGGAAAACAGAATCAATGGTTTAGTTTAGAGAAAAATGTAATTGATATGTTCTATTGTTACCTGTACAACTGAGTTAAACCAGCATGTATTGCCAACATTTTTTAAACCAGCTGGTTCACCTTTTGTTCTTTCTGTGACATCCGATTCATCAATAATTTGCTCCATTGCATCACGTGATAGTTGTAATGCTCTGTAAGCAGTCAAATAATCATATATTATCAATAACTTCATGTTATTTCGACGTATTTACCGTTCAAGTTCATCGTCTTGCTGTGTGCCATCAGCAGGCGACAACTCAATAACATCATCAGTAATAGGATCAGACAAACGCTCTTTGAGGCTGGGTGATAAACCTAGAAACATAACAATATGATGAATGGGAGGAAAATATTTGATCAAATATCTAAAAACATACTTCTATCGTTTGGTGAAACAGCTGCACCGCTTCCAGTATTATTTTGCAGTGCTAATACTGGCACATTATTATTCTGTGACCGTTGCAGATTGTTCCGTAACTATAAAGAAGTAACATAAGTTAGTAATCTAAGATGCCATTGCTCGTAAACTTACACTATTGTCATCGAAAAGTAAATTAATAACCTGTTCAAGTGAATATCTTCCTGTATCTAAAAAAGAAAATTTAATGAGATGAATTGCAAACTGGAGAAAAAATGCGTTGTTCATACCGGGATCTTTACATGCTTCTATTGTTTGATTAATATAATTATCATCATGTCCGGTAATTTCTCGAACTTGTCGAATTACATCACGACGATCTCGTTTGGTCTTTGAAAAATTAAATAAAAAGTTGATTTAGAGAACGATATATAAGTTACGAATGAGAAGTTGCTTACAACAATGGATAAGCTCTTTTTACTGTCTGGTACGGCTGTATCAACCGTCATAATAAATCAAATTTTTGTATTTGATCTACAAATAATAAATGAATACTTCACACTAGTGAATGTGCCTGTGTACTAGTGCTTAGGCGAGTGCCTGGATTATTGATGTCAAGAGTACTTAATCATTTTTGCAAATAAAAAAAGTATCTATCAATAAACTGAATGAATTTTAAGAATATAAAATACTTAATGAAATACTAGCACAAGTGTTACAGATACGTATCGAACTTTAAAGTGTTCAGGCAATTACTGGTTTATAAAGATACTTTCCAAGTACCTCGCTGAGTACTATCCGAAATTGTTAAGTATCCAAATACTCAATCTCTAGTAGATTCACCTGGGCAAACTTCATAGTATGTTTTCTTGGCACATTGCAATTGTGCAAAGATAGTTTAGTTTTAAAAACTGCGAGAAAACTCCTGGTGAGAAAAAATGGCTCTTATCCTGTTGGTCTTCTTGAAAGAGGGCGATGAACATAAAGAATTGCCTCTGAAGCGTCTTTCTATCGTTTGCTTTCCAAAGCCAGATGAAGAACACAACGGAACACATGTGGATTAAATTAAAAAAATTATATGTTTTTGCCATAAATCACCTAGTTGCGATGCCAAACGCTAATTTTTTTTCGACATATCATTGATTGGCTTGTTTTCTACCGTTTAAAATACTGGATCGAATTCTTCATCCAATTTTATTGTATTTCAAAGAGCGGATCCAACTGATTTCAAAAACATTATATTCGCATAATTTGATGGATAATCATCTTTCTTCACTTCAATAGTATGATAAATTTTTCCACCAATAATGTCCTTCCGACTGATTCATCATCTCTCTCGCTTTATAGCTTGGTCCCCCCTATCAGCCGTACGGTTTTCCTGTGAACGATGACGGACAACGCCAAATAGATAAAAAACCGAATATAATTCTTAAATGTCAAGTATGCAATTACCGATTCTCATGAATTTCGAGACAAATTAGATGTCACTCTTTAAAAGCTTTTTTTCTGTCGAATTTATGCTGAAAATTTATTGTTAATGATACAGTTCACTGAATTGCACCAGAAGAATATCTCGTCTTCATAAAAACGATCAAAATTGAGATAATATTCGCCTTTTCATTGTGCCATTTTGTACGCCGTTTTGAAATTTCTGACTAGCTGTCAATGTACACCTATTTTGTTTGACTGCACCATCAAAAAAGTCCAGTAAAGTCCCTGTAGAAATTTCACAAAGAATGTTTTTTGTAATACCACCTTTTTCAGCCATTCGGTAACGCTTTATATACCATCCTATGTGCAGCACACACTTACCTTTTCTGAGAAATGTGTGTGCGATTGCAATGAGCGTTAAAGGTGCAAGATTTTGTGAACAATCGAAAAGGATGGAAGTCGGGCCACAACTTTTCTTTCGTCGAATTGGGCAAAAATTTCCGGTTCGTGTGAATCTCTGCTATACCCTACAAAACCGAGTAACTAAGAAATGAAATAAAGTAGCAGTTTTGAATCGCTTTTTTTTGTTCTTCAAGTTCTTATCACACTTCAGAACATCATGAGCACGTCAGAACGCTCATTCATATATCGATCACCACACAGTGTAAGCCTCAATATTGGATAGGTCGTGAGATATATGTATTTTATTTTTCTTCCATGAAATGCGAATAAGCCCTGATACAAGAGAAATGAGTGCTTTGGTGTAATACCAAAGTGTATCCGCGACTTTCTTCTATTTATGGCATAAATTTAATGTTTTGGTTCTCAAGGGTTACTGAAAGAGAGCTGTTTTCAAATTTAGTGTCTTCAAAAAACATTCACTACGCTTGTACACCATAATTATTCTATAACTAATGAATATTACTGAAACTTTCAAATAACTAATGAATTTAACATCTTTCATTAGTTATTGTATTCCGAGAATTTTTTTTATGAGCATCATAAACAATTGAGTGTCAAAGCCGCAACCATTTTATATGCTCGTGTTATCAAATTTAACTGAAAACATCTACACGAAGATTGTTTTCAAACGTTGACTATGAATGAATTTATAATTTGTAATCTCACTTTTTTAGATAATATGGAGATAGCAAGAGAAGCGACTGGTCCTGGTTATGTTGGAATAAAATTTTGTCAAGAATGGTAAGATTGAGAGGATGTACGAAACACAATTTTTTAATGCTTTACATTTTTTTTTGTTACAAATTAAAAAAAGTTATTTTGTCTTTTTAGCAATAATATGTTATATCCTCGTGAAGATAAAGAAAATCGAATTCTTTTGTACGCATGTCGGCGTTGTCAGGTTAGCACAACGATATCTATAATTAAACTTTATTGCATTTATTATTATTTTTATAGCATCAACAAGCTGCTGACAATCCTTGTATTTATGTAAACAAAATTACTCACGAAATAGAGTAAGTAGTTTATTTGATAAGCGCATATTTTTTAAAAATATTGTAAAAGCCGTAATTTCTCGCAAGAAGAGTAACGAATATCAGATAGGTACTTTGTCTTTGATTGAGGTGTATTTCAACTGTTTTCATATTTTTTAGCGAATTAACACAGATTGTTACTGATGTTATTTCTGATCCGACATTACCACGTACAACAAATCATGCTTGGTAAGAGTTCGCTAATTTATTATTTTTTCTTCGACTGTTCTTTCATTCATTCTTTTCGTTTTAGTCCAAAATGTAAAATGAATGATGCTGTATTTTTTCAAGCACAATCAGCTAGAGGCGAGGTTTGTAATAGAAAATTTAATTTAGCCCTAGTCGATTTATTACTGCAATAATGTAATCTTTTATTTAAGGATCGTATGACGTTGTATTATGTATGCAGAAATCAACGATGTGTAAGTTGTGATCAGAGAGGCATGCAACTAATCATGTTTGCATGAGAAAAGATCTCTAATATAATAAAAAGGTTATGAATCATAGAAAGTTACTCGTAAGCTAAAAAAGGTTTTCTTTAGGCAAGCAATTATAAATCTCTTTTATTTTGTGTATGCAACGGTTTGGAGAGGAGAGTCTATGCAAAGAAGATTTTTAGCTAAAAGATAGTACGAATTTTGACACTATGTTTGTTATCTATTCATTTCAGCTACATCGATGGACAGAATAATTATTCGAAAGTATATATATATATATTTCAGAAATAGTCAGAATAATTTGTTGTTGTTATCTTTTTTTTGTTTTGCTGTACTTACTATTTTGCTGTAAACTTTATCATTATTAAAAAAACCTCTGTACATAGATTTTCTAAGTGAGTATTATTGGCAAATAATGAAAAAAGAAATAAAACGGTGTCTCTATCAATGTATCTAATGTTTCCAATTTGTGCTGCTCCATCGGTATAATATGTTAATTGTTTTATTCGTTAATACTTAGATATCGCGCTGACTCATTTGAAACTACATACAAATTGTTTGAAAATCTAATTTATTTGTCAATCAAGAGGTTTCTGTTTTCATTCACTTCAGTTCGTAAATAGGAAACATTTTAATTGTTTATTTCGGAGAGATAATACTATACATTCTCATTTCAAACGTATGTATTCAATGAACAGTAGTACATTTTTACATTTTTTATGATTATAGATAAATGTATACATAATTGTCGACACAATGTAGAACGTTTCATCCATTAGGTTACATTAATTTTTTCTTTCTCGTAAGTATGTTGCGAGCATCATTTTTCGTAATTGTCTATCATCTGTCTCACACAATCGACCATGAGAACACGAGAGAATGTGTATGACTATTTATATTTAGCGTAATAGTAGACTGATTTTCTTTTTGTTTGGATATTTAGTGTAGTCACGATCATCTAGGTTTCAATGTCGACAATAGTGACCGATAATATTTCGAAAGACGAACAGTCTTCGAATACATCAAAAGAAGATAAAGCAATCGAAATTAGTAGTTCATCCGTTGATACAGCACCAACGGATTTGCCTTTTTCACTAAATAGTACAAATACTTCACCTTCATTTCCATCATTACCTGAATCCACAACAGCAGAAGTTCAGAATGATATCACTCAAACAGTACCAACATCCACATCGAATCATTCACAAAGACGTGTTCATTTTCCAATAGATGACACACAATTAACAAAAGTTTCGGAAGCACCCATTCCACTATCAAATCAACCATTTGTACCACTAAAAAACGTTTTACGTATTTATTTGGACACTTGTACAAAGTCACAAATAAAACCATTGCAAACAATCATTGAACAGTTATCAACTATTAATGATGAACGTCAAACATTTCACGATAGAATAGCGCGTTTATCGATTATTAATGAAAAATTGAATACTGGTAAGTTATATAAAAAAAATAACTTATCATTTTAATAAAACAATTTGGACATTTTGTTTTTCTTAGCACATTTGAATGCATTAGAAGAAATATTGGCTCGTGTTCAATTTTATACATTAGAATTTGAATCATCGTTATACGAAGATAGCCTTATCTCGTCACTATTCGATATTATTGAATACTATGAATCATGTATCCATTTAAATTTATCTGCTAATCGTTCAATGAGTTTACAAGGTTATCAAGCACTCGGACGATATATGAGAAAAACTCATGTTTTACAACGTTTAGATATGAATCATATGAAATTTGAAGACAATAATATTCTTATATTTGGACGATGTTTACGTTTTTCATCGAATTTATATGAATTACATTTAGAATCGTGTCAATTAAATGGAAAAATGTTACAGAAATTGATTATACATATACGTTCGTGCAATTGTTTAAGAGAATTGCATCTAGGCGATAATCGTAAGTAGTCATTAGACTCGTGTGACTATAGCATTAATTTGAGATCATTTGCCTATTCTTTCTTTCTTTTAGGTTTGCACGTTCAAGATAGTTTAATTATATGTGATTTAATTCGTACCTGTGGTCATTTTTTGAATTTATTAGATTTGAAAACAAATTCTCTACAAGATAATGGACTATCACATATTTCATCACAGTTAAGTCAATACGACGAATATCATGTGCAACAAAATGTAATACAAAAATTGAATTTACAATCAAATCAGATTAGTCACCAAGGTATCGGATATTTGGCTAAAGCATTATTACATAATCGTACAATAAAATCATTGAATTTGAGCAATAATAATTTGACAAACGAAGGTTTATTTATATTGAGAGATTCCCTCTTAACAAATAGGACTGTTAGTGAATTGATATTAGGAAATTGCAAATTAACATGTCAAGCTGCTATCGCATTAGCCGAGTATGTGGCTGAATCATCCGTGATACGACATATTGATTTGAGAGGAAATAATATTCAGGTTAGTGGTATTATGGCATTAGCACTAGGAATGAAACACAATAAATCATTGATTAATGTTGAATTGGATCCAGTAACACCTACACAAACAAATGGTGGTGTTTTATCAAATCAATTTCAGACAAATAATATTGATAGTTCTACAAGTGGTCTGTTATCATTTTCAAGTTTTCGGCGGATGACATTGGGTTTTGGACAATTAACAGGTGGCCTAAATCAGAATTCAGAACCATTACAAGATAGTAAAGTTAAAGAATTTCTTCAACAAAAATCGAAATGGATCAATGATATTAATGAAATATGTCGAAAAAATAAAGAAAAACAACGAGAACTAGAAGAACAAGAAAGACAGAAAGAAGAAACACGAGTAGAACAAGACGAGAAAAAAGAGTATATCAATGAGGGTCAAGAAGAAACAATGAACGAAAAAGCATTAACAGATGAAGAACAACAAACTGGTTAGCAAAATGTCTTATTAGTATTACTATGACAAATGACTGATATCGTGATATAGGGATCTTTTAATTTGATTATTATACTTGATCTCCGACTCTTACATAAATTAGTAATGTAGCTCTTGGTTTTAACGTTTCCATATTTTTCAGAACAGAAACGATATTTGTAACTTATAGTGGAAAGAATTCTAGCTAGAAGACTAGCAAATTTCTACGTGATTGATCTTCGAATGTTGTTTCAACTGATTCATAATTCTATTTGTCTGTTTATTTTTAGCGATGACATCCCTTACGTCAACGGTCGACCCGGAATTACTTAACGGAAAAGTATCACAAAAATTCGTTTCACCACTGCCATCACCACTATTGAGTCCAGTAGACGATTTATCACCCTTTTTAGTTAAAAAAATATTTACAAATCAGCACCAACCATCGTCTGTGGTACCACTCTTAGATCATGATCAATCTGTTGAACAAACATCTCCATCTACAAACACAAACGATACCATCGAAAGTGATGTTGTGCATTCCACTACAGATAACGATTCAACGCAGATGATTCTGTCTGAAACTAGTGAAATTAATAATCCAACAAGTGAACTGAGATCCTTAACTAACACTGATACAACAGTAGCAAATGAAGAAAATTCAACAATATCTACTGCCAAATCACCTTTCACGATTGACGATTATGATAATGATGTTGATGAAAACATAAGAGAGGAGAAAGACAGCAATAACACTTCAGTAGATATCTCCGATATTCATTTCGAGTAAGGAGTTAGTTTAGCTTGGGCTTTTTTTAAGTATACATAAGTATCCTTCTTTTAGTTCAAATCAACATGAAACTCATTCGACTGAAATGGACGATTCCGAAAAGAAAGGTGGCGAAGATGATATTTATGAATATAATGAACGTATACAAAAACCATTTTATCATTCAGATAGTTTATTTTTATTAAGAAATAAAACTGGAGATCTCGACGAGCATACAACTGAAGACGATGGTGGCAATAATTTGATAATTTCAACAAATCAAACAAATGTTCCCGAACATCAGCAGCAATTAATTGACTGAAAGTAATTCTTCGGCTGTGGATGCTGCAAAATTGTTTTTGTTTCTATTAGTTTAATTTTTTAAAGTCAACTTTAGTTCATTTAAGTGCAATATAAAAGGAAAATCTCGAATACACAAAGACCAACAATGTACGAGTTTATTGTTGTTATTATTTTCTTCTCTCCCATGCATTATTTTTTGACTTTCACTCTTTTCTTCCTTTTTGTATATGGTGCTGTAATTTTTGTGTTGTGATTGAAAAAAAGACAACATTACATTTTTCATACATAAATTTTGAGCTTGCTATTTTTAGACACATTCCGTACTTTTAATATTTTATATTCAACAAAAATACATTGAACATTTTCTTTTTATCATCGAGCATATTTTTGTCGTTCATGGTTTTAGTTTGTGTCTATAATGACTTTTTAGCTTACCTTTTTATATATATTTTGAACAAACATTTGTAAGTAGAAAGGTTCGTACACTATGTTGCTTCCTTCTTTTTCGTATGCTCTTCTCCTCTCCTTCTCTTTTTTTACATCGTTTATTTCCGCTTTTTGACTGTTTTCTTTCAAAAAGGAGAATATCAACCAAAGAGAAGAGAACGTTACATAACTGAAACATTTCTGTTTTACACCCATGTTTATTCACCCATCTTTTGGTTTCTCATATAAAACGTTATGCAATATTTGTAAATAGGTGACTTACATTTATGTTGCTGTGACATACATTCAGATTTGTGTATCGGTTCTCTAGTCTATTATCGATCCTTTTTGATGTCGTTTAATTTAGTTTTTAGCATTTGAAAGCAATTAAGTTTCTCACATAAAGATATTTTTGATTAGCTACTTTATAATTAGATGATTTTTACAAGTAGCACTTTCGTTTCCATCTGTCTTTTGTGGTCATATCCCGTGTATAGTGAAAAAAGATACTGGATCGATTCTTTTTTGAAAAAAGTTCTTCTTGGATTGCTAGTTGTAATAAATTTCAGGTCAGGTTGTGATTCAGGTTGTGATTGAACTAGTAAGCCAAGCAGACATATTGTGACTGAAAAAATTCTTTTTTCAAAATTTATTTGTAACTCTCTTTGTCAAAGTTATTGTGTGTCATCCACCTGTTTCCATTTTTATGCATATTAATAAGATTTTGTTGTTATTTAAATTCCATTTGTTATTTTGTTATTATTTTTATCATATATATTTATCATGTGTTTGGCTATGTGAATGGAGGATGTGTGTGTGTATGTGTGTGTGATAGAATTTTCTAAGTTTTTCTTCGCTGACAGAATTTAAACAGTTTTTATAAAAAAATTATCCATATTTAATAAAGAATATGCTACAGATATGATTGATAAAACGGATAAAATCTCTCAAATTATCTAACTAATTATAAATGTGTTGAAGTGTTTGGTACTTAATATTTTCCAGTAGATATGCAAATACTTTTCGTGAGAAGAAAAATATATGAGATAGTTCGAAGATCTACTTTGCCAAAGAGAGATCTTCACATTTGAATTTAATTGTGTTTTAAGATTACGTAATAAAAAATTGGATCATATTTCTCGTAACGCGCATTTTTGATTATGTCTTCGTATGCTAAAGAAAAAGAGATTGCTATTGAAGCAGTTCGGAAAGCAGCTCTATTATGTGAAGATGTAAGAAAAACAATACCGCCAGCAATGGAAAAACTAGACAAAAGTCCCGTCACCATTGCTGATTATGGATCTCAGGCACTTATTTGTCACCAATTAAAACTTGCCTTCCCTAATGATCCAATTGTGGGAGAAGAGGATTGTTCTGAATTGAAAAAACCAGAAATGAAAGAACAATTGAGAATAATAACGAATTATGTTCGAAAACACTATACATCAGATGATGTAACAGAGGAAAATGTTTTAAAATGGATTGATTATGGGGGTGGTGAAGTTTCTCAGCGTTATTGGACATTAGATCCCATTGGTAAGCTTTTCTTTTTCTGAAGTTGCAGTTATTATCATATATATATATCTTTTCAGACGGTACAAAAGGTTTTTTGAGACAAGATCAATATGCCATTGCATTAGCTCTTGTTGAAAATGGTGATGTCAAACTCGGAATAATGGGATGTCCAGCGTTACCAGATACAAACGGACACCAAGGGCAATTATTTGTGGCTGTACGAAATGAAGGTGCCTATTCACAAACATTTGAGAATAATGCAAAACCAACTCGTCTACAAACGGTTCGTTGTGATGATTCAAGTAATTTTCGTTTTGCTGAAAGTGTTGAAAGTGGTCATTGTGACCAAGAAATGCAAATATCAGTGGCAAAAAAACTTGGAATAACAACAGCACCAATTCGTATGGATTCACAAGCAAAATATGGTCTCGTAGCATCTGGTCGAGCGGCCCTCTACTTACGTCTTCCGAATCCACAGAAACCTGACTATCGAGAAAATATTTGGGATCATGCTGCAGGCGCAATCATCGTTGAAGAAGCGAATGGAAAGGTAACAGATATGAATGGGAAAAAATTAAATTTTAAAGATAATAAAAAAATGAACGATAATCGTGGCGTTGTTGTTAGTAATGGAGAAATTCATGAACAAGTTTTAAAAGTATTAAAAGAAATGTGATAGTGAATTGCTAGGTAACCGAAAAATATTATATTTTAGTTATTCACATAACAAAATAGTTTCAAAAATTATATTTTCAGTTTTTTTAAAAATCTAATATTTTGTCATTTTTTGGTGATAGTTGTATACTAAACAGTATCTTTTTTATTTAATTTTTTTTTCCCCTTAGGATAATTTAATAATAAAAATAAAACGATTTACTAATAAGAACGGCTATGAGTATTATACATAAATACGCTAATCTGACCTGTCGTCTGTGTTGTAATAATGTAGTTTATTTTGCATAGTCCTAAACAGTTCATATAGATAAAAAGAGTAAAGTAGCAACAAGGATTTATAGACGTCTTATGTGTATTTACAACTTTTTCATTTGTACTTTTACTTGATGTTAACTGTATAAATACCTTATACTGAAAAAATTTAATTTCCAAAAATAGTTTTGGTCCATTCTTTGAGATTATTGAACTGAGCAGCATTTAATTTATTTTATTTGAGAGAAAATCTATTTACCCATGTACATTTATATCTTCTAACAATAAAAAAAGTTATATTTTTGATGCACAGCGCTGTGAGAGCAAAAATTGAGCGTTCATTATTATTTCTGATTTCGATTGTAATAGCTCAAAATAATTTCAAAAAATGATTTGACTACGTAAAAGAGTTTATAATCTGGAGGAGTGTTTATAGATATTCCATCGGAATTGCTGAACACTGTCTCTCAAAAAAACACAAACATTCAAAAGTGAGTATTCCGAATTTGTTCAAAATAGTTTTTCAAGCAGAAGAGTCAAACATTCCTATGGAAAACGAGACGTCTCTGAGTGATCTAAGACATGTTTTCATGAAACTGCATGCAATTCACAAAAGACCTCTGACAGTCGTTCTTGCTGTTTTCTGGTAATGTTACGGAATTTTGATCAAATTATCAGTCTTTTCCAAATAAAGTATTTGAATTGTCTTAGTATTTTCGCATAACTTCTAATAGAAAAGTTTTTTAAAAGATAGATTTACAGAGCGCATGGCCTAATCATTACAAAATCAGCTTTTGAAATGTAAAAATTTCATAACCTTGTTTTTTGCTTAAGAAATTTTGATTATTTTTTGTTTTGTTTATTGAAGTTTCAGAACTGAGTCGCAGAATCTACAGCTTTAATCCATCTTGAGATATTACCGTTGTGGTTAAAAGGGGGCTGAGCCTTTAGCATCACCAGTTGCAGAAAAATCGAATTTTTTAAACTCATCTTCTGATGTTGTGACTAGAAATGTACCAATTCTACATTTTAAAGTTTAATTTCTAAATAGAAATTGGAATTGGTCTGTTTTTCCCTTGTCAAATAAGAATATAATACAAATCCTGTTGAGAAAAATCCGTTAGACAGATTCTACACATTCAAAAAACATTTAGAATATGTAATTTGGTTTAAGCTTTAATCTTGAACCAGAACGAAATCGAGAATATAAATTTCCATTATATCATTCTGAAATTTAAACTACCAAAACACAAAATCAATTCTTGCACGAAGCTATAATCGGACCCACGAACTTAATCTTTGCAGACGAACTGCAAAAATCAACTTCGCTGTTCTTTCCTATATTCTGCACAATGATGTAATTTTAGAGATAGATTTTTGTTCAATTATTTTCAAAACAAAACAGAATTAATTCATGTCTAGCTGTAACGATGATTTTTGGTTCACTTTGTAGCCCACATTTTACCGTGCAAAGTTATGGGATTGAACTTAAAATATCATTGACCTTTTAAACGAAAATAATAGGCTTTTGTGTTCATACAGTGTGTTGCAATTTAATGTCTAACAAGATTTTTAACGTGATTTTCAAGTTGACGACCGACTTGTCCCGCTTACTGTAGAAATGAGATCGATGGAGCATTGAGTGCGCCGAAGTTTTACAGAAAATAAAATTTGAAGAAGTACTTGCTTCTAGAAGAAAATCAGATTTATTGTCGAGTTCTATAGTTGTACACAGACATTTCGGTGAATTTTTGAACACCGGCGGCGCAAGGCTCTGAAAATTTCCTCGGTCTTCGACGATGGCGCGTAAAACTTGATTATCGGCGGCGAATCACCAAATTTGACTAAAACAAGTTCTTTTCCATTTATGGCACGTTCTTCGTGGACCAACTGTGTCTGTACGTTGTCGTATGCGAAAAGATAGAAAAGCGCTGCACGCTAGATCCCTAAGATAAAAATAGAAGAAACAGAAAGAATAAAAAAACTCTGCATCATACGGTTTATGTAAAACCAAAGAAAATGGCACACTCTGTGCTGCAAACAAACAACGTCTTACTTTCACGTGTAAACGTGAAATTAAATATTTTCTGCTCGATTATCACGCTGAAGAAAAAAAAACGAATAACAAGGTCATACCTATATTCAAAATATTTTGGCGGCTGCAACGTGAACTTAAAAAGTTTTTCTCCGCCCTTGGCGGCGACAGAGGTTTTAGAGCACATCTCTGGTCGTACATACAAAGTGCTCGGTAAAATTTTCAGTTTTATCTATCTCGGCGAAAAAGCGTCCGTTTCAGTTGAAACTTTTATTATTTTTCAATCAGATCGATGTAACCAACTGATAAAAAGGTCAAAATAAATTATGTTGTGTTATTGAGAAAATTGAATCATATATAAAAATGTCCGGTAAGATTTTTTTAAGTAAAAACTCTCCAGTAGAGCACTGTCTCTACAAACAGTTTTTTTAGAAAGAATATATAAAGAATAAGTAATACAACTTTTTATGCACTATTCAATTTGTTAGAGTTGAGGTACTTATTTCACGTTTAAAAACAAATCTTTCTTGAACTTGAACTTGAAAGTTTATTTTATGCCCAAGAAAACATCTCGTAACAAAGAAAAGCACAAAAAAACCAAAAGCTTGTAAATATAGTGCCACCACGCAGAAAAGAGAACAACCGCGAGAAAAGAGTACAGTGACGAGTAAGAACTTTTGACTGAGATTTCTTGTATTTTATATATTTCTCTGAAAATGTTGGAGACAAAACTTTTACAAGTTATATCATTCAAGTCATCTCGTCAAGAGTTATCGATTCTGGTGGATACTTATTAAACTGCTTAGATTTAATTTTGTTTTTTGGTGGGGACTATGAAAATTTTGATTTCTGGAATGGTGAAAAACGCGATTTTCTTTGCTTTCCTGTAAGATACAGAAAAAAAAATGTCTTTCTCAGTAATATCTGACGTAATTAGATTCATTTAACCGCTTGAAAGAATTATTTGTGAAGAAAATTTTTATCAAATGAATTTTGGCAAATGATACAATTGCTATATCATTCGTTTTACAACAGGAGCTGAGTAATGGAGAAGCTTTTTAGATAAGTATATTGTGGTATGTGAAAAGTAGACTTTAACTAGAAGAATGTGTAACGACTTCGACATACATGTATAGTGTTGTCCATTGTTCAGATGAAAATAATCCCGCTGACTTCATGTCGAGAATTTTCAGCTGTTATCTTTTGAATATATGGTGAGATGACTGAGAATCTTTAAAAAGATCAATCATGTGTAAATTTGTACACTAAAATTGATTAAAAAGATAATAGTAACCCGCAGACTTATCAAGAATGAGTGAATTTAGTGGACATTCTTCTCTTTTCCTTCGTTTTTTTGTACGGTTGCACACCAACTCTTGTTCATCAATGTTTTTCATATCTGTAGAGCCATCAATAGGTTCATGAATAATCGACCCTACATTAAAAAGAAATCATTAATCTGACCTTAAAGACCAACTTGGAGAGACCTAATACGAATTTTCAGGGTAAAATTGAAGTTTCTAGAGAATCCTGTACCATATCTCATTCGACTTCATGTTTGATGTAGATTCAAAATATCGAGTTTCTTTGTCATTAAATTCAGTTTTCATGGCAAAATTCAGCTTTGCTCCCAAAAATCGACTCAATTTTCGATACTTTCCCATGAAGTATAATTTTGTTTAAAACTAGTATTTCGATGGCAAGTGAAGAGCTACATCGATTCAAACATTGCAGACATTAGTTCAAGCGCAAATGAATTGATAGTAATATTAACAATTTTACATACCAGGCCGTTTTGGGTTTTTCACTGTTTTAATCAAAATAATCCATAAAAGTGTCACCATTTTAAGGCCTCACTTTAGAAAGAGCAAATATTACTGCACATTCTGGACTATTTTTAAAATGTTGGAATATCTATTTGGTAGTGATGGTATGATGAACTTTGATAGTGCATGCTATTATTCTCTTTCCAGTAAAGTTGACTTTTCTCCATCAGAACAACACTTTTTCAATTTTAAATGTGATATTCATGATTTGCACTAAAAACTGAGTCTAGCCCTAGTGAATGTACTTTCACGCAGGTACTTTGTCAAGTATCCTCGCAGGTTTTGTCCAACGTTCTTGAGCTTTTTTTGCAAGTGAACCAAGTATTTGAATTACTTTATCTTCTTGTCAAGTCATTTGCTAAGTACTTGCCCAAGTAATCTTCCAGTACCTGTGGATGGTTCAACAAGTAAATCAAATACCTGAAAAGTGCTTTCAGACATTTATCAAGTAGTATTTTTTGAAAATACTTGTCAAGTGCTTGTCAAGTACCCGTAGAAATTTGCAAGTAAATAAGTATCCATCCGCAAATACATCCACTAGACTTTAGACACATTTGAAAAAAATACTGAAGGGTAGGTACCACAGATGTCAAAAATCTCATATCAAAATTTCACAAAATCACGTGATGGGATATGATCCAGATATCACCCTAGTACGTTTTAATCGAAAAATAGCGAAACTCTCGTGGACAAAAAACGGTCTTATGGTTATGGGCCTTTTTGTTAGAAAAAGGAATTTTTAATGAAGTGCTCAGTAATATAAACCATGTTCAGTACAAGTAGAAAAATTTTCTAATTTCTTTAAAAAATGAATGAACATCATAAATAAATATCATCTTATTTAATTAAGGTGATACAAAAAGCATTAGTGTTATGTTTATGTGTATATCTACTCATTAGATCAATTACACATATTGTATGTGACGTATGGTTAAGACATTCTGTATGGGTGTCACAGTGATCTCAGCATTTTAAAAAGCCGTTGTTGTTTTGTACCCTCGTATTTATACAATTAATAAATTTGTTCTTTTCTATGTATGTTTAGTGCACATCGACATTACTCTACATCAGTTTTTCCGTTGTTTTTTTACATTTTTACTTATCTTCTTTTTATTTTTTTTATTTTTCTCTGTTGACCATAGATTCTTAATATATCGCTATAACATTATAAATCAATAACAAAAAAATAAACGAATAATAAAGTAAACTCTTTTTGCGATTGTTGATCTTAATGTAGATAATGGATTTTTATCTTGCTATGATGTGTATTTGTGTATGACGCATGAGTTTTTTCTTTTCTTCACCTTAATGCATTTTGCTGCAGTTGCCGATCAAATTCTGCGAAAATGTACTCGTAAACAGAAAATACATTGAGAAGCATATCATATCATCAGAAATGAAATGGTTGGATGAAATATTTTCAAGGTTCCAAGGTCATGAGGTGATTGGACATTAAATTCAATCGAATGAGTAACATTCCGTCGACATTTCGATTTTCTTTTGGATTTGTCAAATGAAAAAGGCTTCGATTTTTGAGTTTTTGTCTGATTAAATTGCTTTAAATATAGAATTCTTCATAAAGAAAACGTAGATTTTATCTATAGATTTATTATCATACGTACGTACATTCCGCACAAAGAGCTGAGAATCTGGATATGAACAATGTAGAAAGAAATCCGTGTAAACTCACTTAAAATAAATAAAGCTTAAATCAAATCCGTACGTTTTAGTTGCGCTTTGCTTTTTTGAGTTTGAGAATGAAATAGTACGAAATTTAACTTAATTACTTTATGCTTTAGATAGATATTCACTTAGGTATGCACCAGTTACAGTTTTTTACCAGTTAACTGTAACTGTGAAAACTATAACTGTCATAACAGTGTAACTGTTATAACTGTAACTGTCGTAACTGTATAACTGTAACTGCTCATAACTGTAGACAAATATTCTAGAGTGAATTAGTCTTCTACGATTTGGAGACATTTTAAGAACAGAGACATCC
>CAJNOQ010001097.1:0-36031 GCA_905250885.1 Didymodactylos carnosus | reverse complement strand
AAAAAAGTCTATTCTTAGGAACTTGGTGATAGTACTCCTTCCTATTACTATGCAATTACGTATTGACAACATATCATTTTGCGCAATCGATCTCTCTTTACTCAAAATCATAAAAAAAAGAAAATTAGTGAAACGTGCGTCTGTTCTCCCCGCAAAAAACTTACTTAAGCCCACCGGAAGCGAGGGATAATCTTGTTTCTTTTTAAAAATTTTTTCTAAAGTGCCATCGCGACAGCTGGGAGAAATCACTAATTCAGCCGCAGAGCGAAAATCTACGTTCGCCTTAGTGATATATTCTACAAAATAAAGCAAGTGATTAGCCGAGTTATTGTGAAAGAATGACTCCGTTTATTTATCTACAATAATAGATGTATCTACTCACGAACATTAATATTTGAACACATCTTTAGTTATTTTAAAGCAAAAGTTGTAAAACAGCAAGAAAGCCGCAATCATCCGTCTAAAAAAGGTATTATACTATAGCATAATAAAACTGTTATATTTCCACAACGTGGGATTGTGTTCAGAGAAAGATATTCACAGATGTGAATCAGGCACAACACACACTTATGTATCTCGTGTTACATTCATATTTTGGATCATAACAACGAGCATATTTTCTTTTTCCTTTGTTTGTCAAATTCATATATTACCGATCGTAATCTTTCTAATGACGGTTATTGTGAAAGAATAAAATGCAAAATTCTAACCACCAGTTTTTTGTTTTAAAAAAACTGATTGGCTGAGAGGATGAGTTTGATCTTCCAACCTGCCTTTCTTCATTGTTTGGAACATACTGTTCTTTGAGGTATGGTTATATGACTGAAAAATTTGATTTTCTTCTTGTTACTATAGATACCTTACTATCATCACGGATACTTGCGAAAGAAACGGTGGCAATTTTATTCACTTCAGAGACCTAGAGATCAAATGAACTCAATCGAAAGCTGAAAGAAACATATAGCAAAAATCAGAAGACCGGTTTTTTCAGAAATCATCGTAATTCCTCATATTTTAATTATTGATCTAGAGTAAGATGCAGTAATTCCGATCAATACTTGAAATCTTTATAGCATTTTTGATGACATCAAGCTATTTTAGAAGAGAAAAAGTGCTATTGCACAGGCGGATAGATGTGACTCTTGACTATCGATTCAGATAGAAGTTTCCTCAAGAATCATCAAGGTTAATGAGTTTTCCATCGATATGTCGACGACTGATGGAAATTACCCGCACTTGGCGTAATTACGGTCAGTACACGTGCCTCGCTATAGGAATTTCGATCAACGCTACCAAAATTGTGGATGCAAAGTAAAACAACTTTTGCTCAACGGTGGACATTCACTTTTCTAATTAACAACTAGCTCACCTTGTAGAGAATTCTGAACACTTTCAACCATGTATTTAACAAATTGAGATCGCCTTTCTTTAATTAATCGACGAAAAATTACATAAAACGAAAAACAATCGTTTTCTGAAAAAATTTCTTTTGAGATAAATGCGATCTCACTTCCGAATCTATTGAGGTAATTCCGATTACTGCGTGTAAAACAAACCAAAAATACAAAAAATGATCTCCATAAACTTTCAGAAGTCGTTTTTTGCTGTATTCTAAGTGAGACAGTTGTTCGATTTACTCCTTTCTATTGATGTGAAAGTTGACGGAAAAGAGAATATTAATATTTATAAACATCAATGTATGCTCTACAAAATGTTCTTTTTAGCTTTTACCTTTTAGTTTTTTAAAAAGTAATAGTTTATAAGGTCATGTTTCTATTTATGAATGCAATCGGTGACTCTATAATATTTGTTAAAACAATAACATTTCAAGTGGAAATATTGTATAATTCAGTTATTTACTTAAATCAGAAAATTATTTCAATTGATGACAGTTTTGAAAATTTCTATTAGTAATCATGTCTAAAAAGCTACTTGCTAGTTGTGCTGTACAAAGTATACAATAATAAGGATAAACGTAGTTGTATCTTGCACAATTAGCACACATAAATTTGAACTGACCATAATTAGTGATTACTTTTTTTCTTTCGTTTAATTTCCGCAGCAAGTTGTTCGAGTACCGTTTGATGTATGAACAAATTCTTGAACCACACATAAAAATGCTTTTCTTTCATCCACCCTTTTTGCTTCTATTGTAACAAAATAATACAGAATAAGATTTTACATCTGCATCACCTTGTTTCTTGTATGAAAGTTCCATTAGACTTTGTACAATTATTGTTTTTGTATTAGTTTTGTCGGTGAAACTGGACTCATCGCAATCGAAAACAAAAATACCACAAAGATTTTATGCACTCATCAGAATTGACTCAAGTTTCTCTACTTTATTAACGAGAATATAGAAATTTTTTTTCCTTAGCAGAAAAAACAATGCCGACCACGTACACAAAAAAATTAGAAGTATACATTTGATATATATGACGTAATCGTTCACGGACAAATAAGTGAATACATGAAATAATTTTATCATTGAACAACGTTTCTGACAAATCAAAGATTCGACTAATGCAGATGAAAATCTAAGAGGGGAAAGGCGGCTCTAGGAGGTTTCCGAAGCTTGCAATGCTCACCATCCGATGCTAAGAAAGAAAAAAGTCACCTTTCCCCCTTGTGAAATTGCCCATTTTGTCAACAGTTAGATTCCTTGTTACCAAATAGATCTTTCTCTCAAGGTTAAACAACCAGTTATTGTCTTATTTTAATATAGTTTATACAGCATATAGCAAACGTCAACACCATACACACAGAGTTTATCAGCCTATTACAAATAAAAAATTTTATTTTTGTCGAGACACGACATAATGCATAATTTTTCTATAACGAGAAGAACTACTGAAAAGATGTCAGCCTTCTTGTCCGTTCAAGCCAGAAAACATAAACTATCGGCTCTCCAACATCGAGAAGAAAGGATCATGTCAGACAAGGATGCTCTATGATGTGGAATAGGTGTGCGCTATATTTTTGCTTTATGCACTGTGTCGTTGCAAGATAAAAGTATGCAAATCTTGCTAAAACGAATATAAGACACTTCTTACCCAATAGAGCCAGACGTCGTGACAGAGGACTGACTTGACTGTAGAGACCTGCAACCCGACCCGACTCTAGGATCGGGTTCGGGTTGAACATTGTGCAGCGCAATTTGAAATATAGATAATAATTTCAATTTTGTATTACTCGTTGAAAAGTTAACTCTACTGGAATTTTCAGTTGAAACACTAATTTCAGAACAACTGCATTCGCTAGCGAGGTAAGGTCTTCAGATGTCCAACTCCGTTTTTAATGATATTATGCCAGTTAATAGAGGAAAATGAGGAGATAAAAACCCTCAAAGGAGGATCCATATCAGTTCTTTCAAAAGCTATGAATTTTTTTTGTTCTAAAGGAACACTGTGTGTAGTAACAGTAATAATTCTGTAACCCAGTCAGAACAAAGAATTAAGAAGTGAAATTATCTTTTGTACTTTCGCTAATAGTCTGCTAATATTACAGAAAATTTGAGCGCTATATTTTCCTAAATTCGCTTGCCATTGAACTTCCTGAAGGAAAACAATGTTTTTCCAAATTGCACAATTTTCAATGATAACATTTCCCTTTTATTAAAGATGATACTGAGAATTTAGAAAGATATAACGTTCAGATTCTCTGGAATATTAGCAGACTATTAGCAAAAGGTCACTCACGTGAAATGCGGTTATTATTATCGGGTTTTTAGTTTGGGTTACGTTTTCTTAACCCGTGCAGGTCTCTACTTGACTGCTCGTTAAGTGCATAGTAAAAATGAGCAAACATTTTCAAAACCACTTACTTGCCATGAACTTTTACAAGTACTTCTCCAAGATTGTAACACTTAGTTTTATTACAACGAAGTACCTTTTAAAAGCATCGGCAGTTTTTCTGGAATAATAGAAATTTTTTCGGTTTTGGTCTAAATCTTGATCTACATACAGCTAAGCTCGGCTTCTAAAAAAAACGGAATGGCAAAATGGCAGAATGGCATTCCAGAATAGATACATTTGCCCTGTAGTGCTTTTCCCCCCTTGGGGAAATATCAGCGAATATCAGCATCATTACATAGCGAAGTAGTTGCTGCAACAACTTGAGACCAAGTACATTCATTCGACTAACTGTCACTGTTACATTTTTTAATAAGGCTAATAAATACGCTTTTATAAATGAAGAGTTCCACAGAATCAAAAGAGAAGAAGTAGAGATACAAGCAAAACAAAAAATTACCAATTTAAATTGAACTATCTATTATTACAGTATAGCAAGAAAAAAGACCACAGCGCTCCTATGCATAAATGATTTCTCGGTTTCTCATAGATGTCATTTCGAAGTTTTTAATTGGCGTAGGAAAATGCCACTTAGTTACTAGATGAATACGTTGATGCTGACGCGCGGACTCAGACTGTCATATTTTTATTCATGTCATATGTATATAATTATTACTAGATGACACTCATCTGCGACTTGCTGCACCGGTGACTTTAGTCGCGCTGCAGTTTACATCAACAGAAGGGTTTCCTTTATCGTCGTAGCTTTTATCTCTGTTTTTGTATTCAAAAGTTTCTTAAAACCTTGCAGAGATTCTCAGGCACCGCTTACTATGGTCAGTCATCGTTTCTCACTCAGAACAGATCAGAAATTGGTCGAAAACTTGGAAGTTTTTGTGAAGAAATCTTAGTAATCCCTCAGGTACCCTAGACGTTCTTTAGCTACGGAAGTAGTTAATGGAAACTTACTACGTTCCCGGCTGATCCATCCCGATTCGGCTTATATTTTGCTGATCGGTAGGGCTCATTGATCTAGCAAAAATTCCAAGAGGGTACATGCCTATGCGGCTTCCTTCCTGAGTGATGATTCATGAATTTTAAGTTTTAGGTATTTTCACTATAATGGACTATTCAAACATGGTGGGGAACTGAAACTCATAGAAATAATAGTCGGACAGTGTCGGAACTACTGTTTGATTAGACGACTTGAATTTGTTTTTCATCTGTAGATCATAAGTTTGTGCCAAAATCCCATGAAAAAAATGAAAATTCGGTTTCTTATAACGAACATAAGACTAAGATTTGAAATTCACACAACATAGGGACTCTATCTAAGACTATCATTGCTGTGAGTTTCAGTTCTCCACATATTCTGAATAGTCAGTTATAGTAAAAATATCCCTCTTAGGGTTTTGCCAAATCAATGAACCCTATCGATCAGCAAAATATAAATCAATCACTTGGGAACACTTTATCGTTAGAAAACGGCGAATAGAAACGTGCCTTTTTAGGTCCACATATAAGTGCGTATTCTTTAAGTTGTTATATTTCGGTGCTAGCAGCACAAAAAGTGAACGATTTAGTAGTCTTACAGTTGTCACAATTTCCCAGCACTAGAAAGCATTTAAATTTGCGAAGAATGGTTTTTGCTAGGCTACTGTGTTATCTGGAAGCGAGTTTTATCGTAAAGAGTGTTAGATCATAATGCACTTGATTTTCATGACGGTTGCATTATTTTTAAGGCATGATGAATGTCTCTTGGGGCAGGATTTCATTGGGGCGAAGAACTTTTTTTAATATCGCAGGACTTTTATGGCATTTCTACGTCTCGACTAGGGTCTTAGTTGCAGTGTTCAAATATGTGCAAGAGTTAGCGTTTTATTTGCTTGAAAAACTTCAGATTTAATTTTCTCCTGCTCACAAACAAAAGAAAGATCCTTACGAAAGAGATTAAACAAACAGCGAATGGCTTCTCAAGATCGTGATCCAGACGAGTTATTTGAAATTCGTACGAATTTTTATATTGGTAATTATCAGCAATGTGTAAATGAAGCACAAAAAATTAAAGTATTAGACCATCTATTGCCGCAAAGAGACAAGTTTTCCTGAAATTTTCTTTTGTAGGTTCCACAACATTTACAAACCGAAAAAGATTTACTTATGTATCGATCGTACATAGCTCAAAAGAAATATGGTGTAGTCTTAGATGAAATTAGTAAACAAGTATCGCAAGAAGAATTATTAGCCGTACGTTTGCTAGCTGAATATCTGTCGAACGAATCGAAAAGGTTGTGATCGATCCATTGCTATAAGATACTAAGTTGAGCTGTTCTATTTCTAGAGAGAGTATTCTTCATGAACTCGATAACAAAATGGGTGGTAATGTGAAAAATTCATTTTGTTTATTGATGGCTGGTTATATGTATTATTTACAAGAGGTACGAAAACAAAGTGTCGATTTAACAGACATTTTTTTGTATTCTCTTAGAATTACGAAAGCACATTAAAAGTTATTCACAACGCAGATTCATTAGAATGGTATAAATGATTCAAGGCTCCTTTTTTTTCTAAGTCTAGACTATCAAATTTTGTTCTAGTTGTGCACTGGCTATTCAAGCATTATTAAAATTAGATCGTTTAGATTTGGCTAGGTAGATTTCTCTCCCAATATCATTTATAATTTTTTCCCATATATTTTCATTTAGAAAAGAACTAAAACGTATGACAGAGTTAGATGAAGATTCTGTTATTACACAATTAGCAACAGCATGGATTAATATTTCAACAGTTTGTTATTGATTTTTCTTGAACATGGAAAAAATGTTTTTGTTCTCCTTCCTTTATTTGCAGGGAGGTGAAAAACTGCAAGAAGCATTTTATATATATCAAGAATTATCTGATAAACATACCGCAACTCCTTTGTTATTGAATGGACAAGCTGTGTGCCATATTGGACAGGGAAAATACGGTATGTATTATATATGACTTAATTATAGTTTGTATAGTATTATTAATGTTTTTTGTTTTTAAAGAGGAAGCTCAAAGTGTTCTACAAGAAGCACTAGATCGGGTATGCCAGTAAAATATAGATTTTACTGTATAGACAACGACATTCAAAATTACTATTCGTTTAGGATAGTAACAATCCAGATACATTGATCAATTTCATAGTTCTTTCGCAAAACACTGGAAAAGCAGTCGAAGTGTGTGAAGTTGAGATCTTTTTTATGATGAAACGCTGCACAATCTCTTTTCTTTAGGTATCAAATCGTTATTTATCACAAATGAAAGATTCTTATGCTAATCATCCGTACATCAAAGATTTGACACAAAAAGTAAAAGTTTTTCGTTTCATATGTGTGACTTTAGAAGTTTCATCAGATCCAGAAACTATGAATTTCTATTGAATGTCTTATTTTGAAAGCCTTACAAGGCACGCATTTAAATCTTGTGTAATTTTGATTTTAGACAGCCGAACTTGATCGTCTTGCACGTGGATATCAACCATCTGTTGCTTCTTAGAAATAAAAAGCAAGCGCCAGATGCCAAAGACTTAAAGGTGAACTCTAAAGAAATTACTCTATACTACTTTGTTCATTTAAGTTTATTATTGTATTTTAAACTGTTAACTTGTTCTTTTTGTTGTTACAAGAATTAAATTATTTAAAAAGTTATCTTCTATTAATGTGTATTCATGATGTTTTTGAAAGTGAATGGCTGGTAGTTTTTCGAGATAAACTTAGCAGTCTTTGTTTAAAAAATCTTTTTTTATCTGTTTAGAACAGACATTTTACAGTTGTGTAGCCACTATTTTCTGATTGAATCGTTGATCGCTTTATCATGAAACAAAGCATCTTTATTTGCTTTAATTTCTCGCATTCATCTTTCAGATACGCTTCTTACAGCCTCCAATAGTGTTAGAAATACGTATTCTTTTGATTTTTCCAAGTGATCATTTATTTATAAAATTATAAGGGGACAGAGTTTTCGACATAACTCTAACAGAAAACAGGAAATTTTATAACTAAAACCTTTTTTGAGAAACTAACTTTTTTAATGTTGGCATAGGCAAGTGCTTAGTGCATGTTCATGTCAACACTGGTTCTTTTCTTTATTCTGCTTTAGAATTTCTACAAATTCTCAGATAAAACTAGATTTTTACTATTCGCCAACATATAGTAATTTCACTTGTCTTGGATTTAAAAAAAAAATAAACTGAAACAATTTAGATAGTATCTACATTGGTTACTTTTTCGCTAAATGAAAGCTCACATTTGTTTGCTTCCAATAGAAATATACGTAGAATCGATAAAACGAAAACCGTTTCGACATAAGATTCATTCCCATTAAAAGTGATTGCTCCGTTGTTTTTGTGACCGTTCATATCTTTTGTCAATATTCTCATTTTCAGTTGATCTGAACGTGTGTCTTGACTTTCAGCTACATAGAAATGAAGCGCTATTGTACAGTTACTTAGAATGAATTATTCACTTTGAGAAAAAAATCTTACGTTAATCAAAATGAAGAGAACTGTAATGATTTGCAATTGCTTGAACGTTTTCTACAGTGAATTGAGCAAGAAATTCTTACCTTAGATTTAATTTAATACTCAAATGTAATAATCAATTGTAAGTTATTCAACAAAACCAATGCGTATTTATAATGGCTATTCAGTAAAAGAAATCAATACCTATCTGAATTCGTATCTCTGAGATTTTTTTTCTAACTTTTTGAAAAAAGCAGACAACTTTCTTCTTCCTCCTAATCAAAATCTTTGTAGAGTAGCATAATGTTTATCGTTATCGGTACATATTTGACTACACATTAAACTGTATTACTATAGCTCATCAACATTGTTGTTATTTGTGTTGATGTTTTTAATTCATTCATTTGTGTTTGAAACAGTAGATTATCTGCTATTCTGTATTGATTCCATTTTAGTTGAAATATATTTTTGGTGAGATTTAAATTCATATATAAATCAACGGTTTTCCGTATTGTCTGTTCATGCTCTCTCAACAACTGAACTTGCATGCAGAAATCTTGTCGATATTGCTCGGTGATGTATAACGAAACGTGTTTAATAGTTTGATTGTGTCTTCATTTACATATGAGGTATATTGGCTAAAAAGATTCGATGGTTAAAACGTTAATGTTTATTCTTTTAACCTAAATATTGTTTTGATATAAAATTTCTCATTTTTTTATATTGTGCTATTATGGCTGTTACACATTGCATTATCTCTGCTATCGTATACATATAGCTATGAATAGACTATTGTATATCATTCCGAACTTTTTCAAATTTACTATACATTTGTTTTACACGATCATTTAATCCGTTACACTGTACATGTTTATACCATGAATACAAACGAGATAATTCATTGTTATACTTTTGTAGATATTCACCACCTAAATTTTAAAAATAAATCATATACAATGCATACAGATTCTTACTTTCACCTCTATCTAGTTTTTTTATAAAATTGTCGTTATCACGACCGAATAAACCAATTTTTTTTTAACATACTCCACAAACATTTGGTAATTTTCCAATACTACATTGTGAACGATCGCCGTTGCTGTTTTCATCGAAAAATTTAGTTGGTGATGTATATAACGTTTGTGTAAAATCTTTTGTACAAATAATAGGATGTTTAAATATAACACACGTCGATCGTTTATTTTTAGAACGTTCGAGTAAATCTTGAACAAGGCGATTTGGTTGTACTTGCGATAGAAACGATAAGATATTGCGTAATGGACAAATGTAGCGTAGTTTCTTTTGATCTCTTGTTTGTATTTGTATTAAACAAATTTCACAAAGAACATGCATACAGACAAGACTATAAGGTTTCGATAGGTATTGTGGCACACAGGACAAATGACTCCAATTGTCACATCACTGCTTAAGCCCGTCGATAGTATCATAAAAGAGAAAATTAATTATAAACTAAAAATATTCTTATTTAATAAATTTACTCGTAATTTCACTCATAAAATTAGTTTTCTCAATATGTTTCTCAACATAGTTACAAGTATCAATTTCCATTTTCAGTAATCAGACAAAAACTTAATAAAAGAATCAAACAGTAAAACGTGGACTAGAGACGTGCAGCCCGATCCGACTCGGAGGTTGACTACGGTTAGAGCAGTCACGGGTACGGGTTCTATTTTTTTTTCGAAAACCGAAAGGTTCTGGTGAAAATTTTAGTGAAAAAATACAGGAATTTAGCTAAGCGACATGAAAGTTTAAAAAAGAATTACTTGAGAACGTAATGATAATTTGACATCTTCAGTCGAAAAACAAAAGTTTTTAGCTGGAAAACAAAAAGGAGAAAATGTTTAGGCATAAGTCGAGTACGAGTACAAAGTTGTCGAGTCAGGTACAGGTGGAAAAAACAATTTGGGGTCGGGCACGGGTACGAAAATGGTACCTCTGCACACACATCTCTAACGCGGACCGTCTTTTGTGTTATTTCTAGAGTATAAATATTGTAAATTATGACATGTTTTTTTTATTTATTTTATCTTAAAAGTGTCTTACTTTAACATGTGTGAGACACCTTTTAGTGATGCTGAACTGTATAAACCCAAAAAAATTAAAAGGTTCGCTTTTTTATTCAGTTTCTGAGCACTTTTTTAATTGAGAGCATATCAGAGCTGCTGAAATTCTATAATTGACTATCAAACATAAGATTCATAAGTTAGACTACTAACGATGTGAATGTAGAATTAGACGTCAACATCGAACGTGAAAAAGTAGTATTTTGAAAATTAAGACGGGTTTTTCAAGGAAACTAGATTTTTTACTATATTTTAAAGGTTTTCTATCTTTAGCATGTTCAGCTTTATGTCTGGTAATATAATCAGTGTTTTTTCTGATTGGATAACGTGATGGTGTGCTGCTATCAAATTGGTGATGTGCATCTATTACACCGTATGGCGAAGGTTCTTGTTCGAATTTTACAGCAAAACGCTATAGTTCAGTTATATTTCATGTTTTATATATTAAATTATGTTAAATTACCCATAACAACAGTATCAAAAATAATAAATGAACAATAAAAAAAGCAAAAACAAAATACAAAAGTTTTAATAACAAGGATGTAATCTGGAAATATTAAATAACAAGGATTTACACTGTAATATTTAAATTGTACATATTTATCACATAGTTTTTAGCGAATTTTACGTGTATTCTCTAGGCTGTGAAGTAATTCGTCCTCTTGGTCACCGTATTCGTTTTCTTTTTTTATAAAAATCTCACTTGTAGCATGAATCTTTTTAAAATTTTTAGATACTCGTACTCGCGACTTTTTTATTAATGTGTACTCGAATACTCGGATGAAAACTTATTTAACTTAAAAAAAAGGAATTCATAAGAGACTGATTGATATACTATCATCACACGAAAAGTTTTCCGATAATAATTTTGTTTCAAGTAAAACTGTTTCATACTTATACTCGTATCCGCCACTAAATACTCATACTCATACTGGAAAAAGTGTTTACTCGCCCACCTCTGATTTAGTGAAACGTTAATTACATAAAGTCTTTTGAATATAATCTTTGTTTTTAATAATTTCTTTTCTAGATGACGTCAACTAAATTACGTTATGCAACCCAATTAGAAATCATACGTAGCGAAGAGAAAGATCGTTATTTAATTCAGCAACTGAGCCAATCTTTAGAAGATTTGCATACAAAATTATTTGGATTAAATCATTTTCATATCTATCAACCACATCTTAATCGTTTAAGTAAATTTCTCTACTATTTAACTACAACATTATCAAATCGTCAAACAATTGGTGAAGAATATATATGTTTAATACAATATGATCCTCATACAAAAAAAATACCAGCATATTCGAGACGACTCCTGATGATTTTATTGAATCTATTTGGTAACAAATTATTTGAATATCTATTAACTAATCTACTTATACACCCATTGGCCAATGAGTATTTTCATCCACGATTATCATCACAAACATTGGATTATATTGGAAAATTTATCATTTCATTTATTGATCGAACACACAAAATTTTATTTTATATTTATGGTGATTATTATCATTTATCTAAATTGTTTACACGTATAAGATATTTGATTTATAGTCGAACAAACACTAATGATCCCATATATCAAACATTAAATCGTACAATGAAATTATTAACATTATGTCTTATTATACAACATGTTATTGAAACATATAATTCCATACAACAAATAGCTTTATCAATTATTCAACACCGACGACAATTAAACAGACAAATTCCTTTGGAAACAGGAATTGTTCGTGATAATGTTGAGCAAGTTGAAACTAGTGACGAAGTGTCATCAGTACGTTGTCCACTCTGTTATGAATATCCATTGAACACGTTATCCATTATTGAATGTGGTCATTTATTCTGTTGGCAATGTATTCATCTATGGCTTAATGATAATCAATCGTGTCCTATATGTAAAATGAATACATCTCCATCGCGTATTGTCCGTCTAGTGAATTATTAATACACGGATTCTCTTCTGATGTCGTTGTCACCGAGGTTTGTCAAGAATAAATGCCTCCTTTTATCAAACTGAGCGGTTCACCAATTCTATTAACACTGGGCAGATGTTCCATCAGTTTTCTTTGATGTCTTTGGCACGATGTGTCATTTCATCATGTCATGCAATAGATTTTAGCGGTTTTATCTCTTACTTTAATTCGTTCTACTCTAAAAAGAAAATATTTCCGCATTTTTTAATCACTAATTATGAATTAATAAATGAGAGTAACATACATAACACTAAACTAATAAACAGTGTTTTTTGATTTTTATCGAAAAATAGCTAGGTCTTTTTTAACTTTCTTTCTTTCGTTGACGAACACAATTTAGTGTCTATAATATCATACTAGCAATCGCATTGTTCTTATTTATTTGATTTTACATTCTACATTCAAACTAGGATGCTCTAAACAAAGCGTAAAATAACGAAAGAATTTGTAAATGATTAAATTTTTCAATTCGTATAAATCAAAACACAATAAATTTGATTGTTCATGCAAATTTTTCTCAGTTTTATTTTTATTTTTATTTTTCTGAAACAAAGTAAATTAGTTGCGAAAATAAAATAATTTTATTTTAGAATTTATTGGTTTTTGAAAAATGTCAGATAGTTAGACTAGTCGATTTCTCAAAGATGTTTAAATAAAGAAACATGAGTTTTATATCACAAAATAATGTTATTACTGGAGAATCAGAATGGATGTTTCTTGATGAAACTGAATATGATTATGAACAAGATTTAGCTCGTTCAGCTTATGCTGATATGCTCCATGATACTGAAAGAAATGTATTCTATGAGAAGGCAATTATTAAATCAATTGAAAAATTAAAACAATTAAAGAATCAAATTCATATTCTTGATATTGGAACAGGTAAATACAATCGTCTTTTATACTCATCAATATTTAATAATTCATTCTCTCTATAGGTACCGGACTATTGTCAATGATGGCTGCTCGTGCCTTAGAAAAGTTTCAAGTACCTCATAATCAACAACGTATAACTGCCTGTGAAATATATCAACCAATGGTTGAAATAGCAAAAAAATGTATTAAAATAAATTTATTAACGGATCGTATAAATGTTATTAACAAACGTTCAACAGATCTTGATTTATCCAATGATTTGAATAATGTTCCTGTCAATATGATTATTGCTGAAATTTTTGATACTGAACTTATTGGTGAAGGTGCTTTAAAAACATTTCATGATGCATCAAAACATTTAATGATGAATAATAAACAAAGTATCATTATTCCATCTTATGGTACTATTTTTATTCAATTAGTTCAATCAAATTTTTTACAATCATTTCATACAATGAATAACATACAAAATAAGAAAATTCAAATACCATCTGAATGGGTAAATTTAGCAGGTAACAGTGTTTATGATTTAAATGTGAATGAGATACATGAACACATTATACCATTAACAAAACCAATTAAAATATTTCATTTTGATTTTAAAAATATTGACAATAGTAAACAATATCATGATGAATGTATTGTGAATAATATTCAATGTAATAAATCAGGTAAAATTGATGCAATAATTATGTGGTGGGAATTAAATATGGACGAAGATGGTGAATATAAATTAAGTACAACACCTATATGGTGTGCAGAACAAAAACCACAATGGAGAGAACATTGGTTACATGGGATTTATTATCCTAAAACACCATTCAATGTCAATCAAAATGATGAAGTATGAATTTTAACTAGTCTTAAACATAATGAAAATATTGTATATCTTTTATTGTTTTTATTTAGGTAACTATTTATGGTTATCATGATGAATATAGTCTTTATTTTGATGTTCTTCCATTTGATATCAACCAATCTATAACACCTTTATCACGTGTGTATACTCCGTCGATTATAAGTCGTTTAGCAGTAGCTTCATTTAATTCTAGTTATCGTCGTACGAAATATTCGAATGCGTTGACTGTTTTATTGAGTAAATCAAGTAGTACACCACGTTGTTTGTATATTGGAGATGGTCTATTATTACCATTGCTTCTATTAACAATGTACGAAAATGTTGAATTGTATCTTATTCAAACAAATAAACATCTTATTAGAGTATTAAATCAAATATTAGAAAATAACTATAAATGTTATCGTATAATTAATAAATCCTTAGCATCATTGACCATTGACGATTTTGATCAAAATAATCTTGATTTTATTTTATCAGAACCATACTTTTCAACATCACTTTTACCATATGATAATTTACATTTTTATTATTCATTACAAACATGTAAAATATTTTTAAAATCAAATTTTATCTCAATGCCAAATCGTGCAAAAATACTTTGTATTGCATTAGAATTTGATCATTTACATAAAATACGTTTACCCGTTGAAAAATGTTGTGATTTTAATTTAAAACCATTTGATGATAAAATTTTAAATGCATCAAAAATTGCTGATGTTCCTGTTGAAGCACAATCATTATTTGAATATTCATCGAAACCTTTAAGTAACATAATTACTCTATTACATTTTGATTTTAAAGATAACAATCATTCGTCAATAATTAACGAGAATGTACAAATATCCTTAAATCAAAATGGACAATGTAATGGCATTGCTATTTGGATCGATTTTGAACTTTGTGATGATGTATGGTTAACAACTGGTCTTGAAACAATCAATTTTAATCAGCCTTTACAATGGCCAACGTATTGTAAACAAGGTGTACATTTATTACAAAAACCAATCATTGCACCATCGTTGTTAAATGTTTCAGTACAATTCGATTTTCAACACGGACATTTTTTGTTCAATTTTCATGAGTAACTTCTTTAATTGTTTTTGTTTGTCATTTTTATACGATCAAAACCATATACTAAACAAGATACATCTAATTCAGGGGTGTAACCGGTATCAAAAATGCGATACTGGTACCGGTCACCGGTATACGAACTTCGTACCGGTACCGCCTTGTCTTGATTATGTTTTGCCTAAATACAAATACTTTTTCCTTGTCACATATGTGAAGAGGTCTGTTAACACTCACCGAGAAAAACCGATTACTCTTCTTTTGATCAATTACTTATGTTGTCAAAGAGACAGATTAATCTCTTCATAGCTGATTTTTTCCACGCACTTTTTTAACAAAAACAGCAATCCAATTCAATTTTTTAAATTAAGAAGCTTATATAACCGAACTGAGTTTACGTAATTGAAATGAAATTCCAGTAGAAGAAGTATGTCGCAGATGAGCTGAATTTACACGATGTTTTTGGAAAAATCGCATCATACCGCAAAATACCAGCAATATCAACCAACTGAGTATACCTCATACTAATACCAGTCGGCTTTATAAGTTAGATTCTAACTAGAAGTGCTTAATCACTGATAAAGATCATAAAGCTTCTATCGTTACAATTTATGATCTTGTACAATTCTCACGATCGTAACATGTAAAATTTTTGAAATTTGTGGGATGACTTTTTACATTTTCCTATTTGCTACGGACCTGCTTTTTCCGTTTGACATAACTTGCTGTGTTTAATAAATGAGTAAGACTAAATCGTTGCACAAAAACATGATCAAGCACGCATTTTCTCAAGGGATGAAGAAAAAAAAGAGTAGATCCATTTTAGTTATGAACGAGTGGATATTCATGATTTTATTTCTAGTTATAGTCATCTCTTCAGATGTATTCTGATGTTGAATATTATACGATTTGCTTTGAAATTTCAGCTGTGCAATTATCTCTTTTTTAATGTATTATTTATTTTGGTTTGCTTTCTCTACTTAATGTCGCGAATATCAGGAGAGTGTGGAAGGGTGCACAGTCCATTGTTCAAATCGTAATATTCGACTTCTGTTTGCAACGTTGACTGTAGCAAAGAGTTATATTAATATCTTTGATGCAACTATTACGTTTATGAATAAAATAAAAATTGTATTTGCTCAATTTTTGAGTGAATGTACAATCTATGATTGAATTATAGCAATGGATAGGCCATAAACAATCCGTAGTATCTTTTTAATATAAATTTGAAAGTAAGTTAAGTTCATTTGATTGCGATTCATGTAGCTCAAATGCTTTCAATTGTCGTTAGTGCATCTCTCAGAAAAAAGAAATATCGACTGTTGCCTTAAGATGGAGTCGTCGTTAAATTTCAAGTACATCACAAAAATCAAACATAAAATTATTTATCTTTTAATGCTTGCTAAAAAATTTCAATGCAATTTTTCGTATTAAAATGATAGTGCAGAATATGCATGTCAGTAATTTCTTATTTATCTCGTCTCCTCTCGGCTTTTTATCCTTTGCACTACTAAACCATAATCCTATCCGTTTGAAAATAGTCCAGACGAGTAAAGAATCAAGTTCTACATTATTCAGATCGATAGAGCAAGAAAGCGTCTCTATCGTTTGGTATAAAAGCAAGCCTTTGACTGATGTATTTGGGTGATGTATCAAGCATTTTTGAAAACTGGTAATGATGTGTGATATAATTGGCCCACCCGTTACTATCTTTAATCAATAAGAATAGACTGGAGAAACACTTTTTCCTCAAAGTGTGTATAGATCTCTGGAATTTGATCTACTAAAATAATTTCCCTTTTTTTTAGGTGTAATAATATCTTGCATTCACGAGGTATTTTCATCTTAGACACGATGAATTGAATTTAGAAAACTGTGATAATATGAAACATCTTCTAAGTGCTTTTATTTATGCGCTGGTAGATGTTTTTCTCCGGAATTGCCAATTCCCATGCCACTAATTTATTATTTTTTTGGTATTACTACTTCTTTTCATACTTTTTTTCTGCCGCCAATCATTCATTCCTCCTTTTTCTGCTGATGTGGAGACATACATGTATGCAATTATTTCAACACGATGTATATAACAAATGTGGTATTACTGTGTACTGGTACAGACAAAAAATCTGGCACACGCAAGGAATCTGTTTCCTCTACCTCTACCGTGGATGCCTCTTTTTCCTTTTTTTCCTCTTTTCCTGTAATATGTTTTATTCTCAACAGTATCCTATAGAATATATTAAAGAGAAAGGAGCAAAAAACGACAGATCCCGTTTCTCTCCGAACAATTCCATCATGATTAAAACTATATGAAAGCATTTAATATTTCTATCATCCATCTACGTATAAGCGAACCAAAAAGAGAACACATACACACACTAATACATTCTTCTGTTTTATATATATTCTAAGTTTTCTCTAAAAGCAAGCATAAAACTGAACATACATGGTGATCACGGATCCAGTCAGCGTTCGTTTCTTTTCATATTCTGGTAAACGTCATCGTTTTTTTCTTTACTCCGTGCATATGTAGACGACTAGTATAAGAAAATCCAATGAATCAGTAATGAATGAAATGTTCATATATATATATATATATATAGTAGTGCGATAGAGTAAAGAAAAAAGGACAAAAACGAAGGAAGAAGGAAGATAGGCAAGCATTCGGAGTGAGGAGATATTCATTGTTTAGAAAGTTTAATTTTCATTCTCCACCGGCATTCATTTTCTCTTTCTTCTGGCAGTCTGACGAAAAACAAAATTTGAAAGTAAGTTTTTCGTATGTTATACAGATATTTGTATCGGAAGAGTTTGAATTTTTTTGCACTATAACGTCATAAAACAAAATATGTTTAGTTTTTAAAGCTTATATTAATTGACTGTTCCAAACTTTGACTTACATGGTGAATATCAAACGTACCGAAAACGATAAAGTGAGATGGTATCTCAACTACTTTAGCAAGAATTTCACTGCATATGCTTATGGTTTAAACGTTCAACATTAGTTTATTTTTTATTTACTTATTATGCAATGTATTTTTTCCTCACTTTCATTCTTTTCGTTCTTATTTTGAACAATAGAAATCTTGAAGATCTTGTTGGGCCATCATGGAATGATTTTCTCTGCAAGAATGTGGAACCAAAGAAAAAAACACGCTTTTGCACAGATTTAAGGATGCCATAGGAAAATAAAAATGAAAAAAATGTTTGTTTGGTTTACTCCATTGTCTATAACAGAGATAATAGGAATACGGGCAGAAAAAAATACTGTCATTTGATGGGTGAAAGTCTTGAGGATATCATGAAACGTCGACCAGCTAATCTCTGATCTGAAATATAAACTAATTACAACAGAAATAATTCAGAAGAAAACTTGACAGCCTTAACAATTGATCACCTAAAGCGTGTAGAGTTATCACGATAAGTAAAATATTTGTGTATGAAAATGAAAAGCGCGAATTGTTTACAATGCAGCAGTTGATTTTTTGTCGACAGCTATATTCTGAAAGGCGATCTGCAGCATAAAATTCAATTTCAGATATAACAATCACGTACGGATTTTTTCCTCTCTAAAAATGTTGTTTGTGTCTGCTGTTCGAATGCATATAGTTTCTCTTCTATCCGACATTCATATCTGAAGTACATTTATCTATACATCGTTTAACGAAGAAGAGGAGAGCAGCACGCTCAAATGGAAGTAACACAATCATCATCATTTTCCTCCTATACTGGAATGCTCTCGTTTTCTTATTTCTTTTTTATGTTATTTATTGTCGAAAGTATCCAAGCTTTAGGGAGTTTCCATTTCTGTTTCCGGTAAACTGACAAGATGCGATGCACAAAGAAGAAAAAAGGAAAAAACTTTTTTACCCCATTTTTTTTCTTCTTCTTTTTGGTATATCTCAAAAAAAACTTATAAGCCATTACTAGAAACGCAGTTGCTCTTTGCGCAAACCTCATTTCTTGGTATAGTTGTTGAGTAAATAATGATAATGGTGCACGCACCATACACATGCACTCGCTTCTAAACTTTTCTTTAATGGAGAACAAAATTTTTTAAGCTTTTGACGCCTGCATGCAACAAACAAAACAAGAAAGGAAGGTTGGATACAATGGTATGTTGTTGTGGGTGAGAGTATATAGAAAAATAGGGGAAGAGGAGAAAAAGAAGAAATGAAAGAGAATGAACAATCGAAAACGGAAACACAAAGCAAATCTACTTAGGACTAAGTCGAGTATCGTCTATTATGCATACACACACACACACACAACCATCTTATATATCTACTATCCTCCTGTCTGCTTCTAACCATATTCTGTTCCCACTTCTATTTTGAAATAAGAAATTTATATCACGGCGTTTTGAAGGCTGATATACAGAACACCATCGTTGTGTTCGTGTATTGGTGTCCTGGATAGAAGGGACAGAACAGATAAAAGAAAATGTAATGAGAAATGTATCCAAAGGAGGCCATACGCAGCTCTAACCTACAAGCACATTTCCTTCGGCAAATATAGACATGTTCTTCTTTTACTCTCTTTTTCACATACACACGCACACACACATACGGCTCAACTTTTTTTCGTTTTTTTTCCTTCACACGCAAATCAAATCTTTTCTCTCTGTATATGTGTGTGGTTTGTTTCGGAAGGTATCTGGAACACAGGAGGAGATGGATAAGAACTTTTTTTCTCTTTTTGTTCTTTACCTTCGGACACGTTATTATATCAGTGCAGTAGCATCGAGTACGTTACTCGTGTTCTTTTAGATTGTTAATTATTGATTTGGTCATGCATACGGGAACAGCTTTTATTTGCCCGTCATGCAATTTCAATGGAGAAAGTTTGCCAGAGCTCATTGCACATATGGATGTACATGCGAATGGTACGATTATTTCTTTCACAATTTGCTAGTATTCTGTTATTGTTTTTTTTAATCTTTTATAGAAAACGATGCACAACCAGCCGAAAATGAAATAAATGGGCAACAAACTGATCTACCTGTCCAGCAACGTTCTAGACGTAAACCAGCATTTAGTCATCAAGTTAGTAGCCTAATAGTTTCAGACAACATAGATTTTACTAATTTTGTTTTTTAGATTATATCGCAAGCACCAAGACAACACTCTCATGTTAGACAGCATCAAAACGTTGATTCTAGTAATAATAACTCTAGCTCTTAATTTTCAGTCTCATAGATTTCTTTTTTCTTCATTAGGTTCTGATAGGTTATGGGAAAGATTATCATCAGATGATGTTAATCAAAACTGCAATACTAATACTGCTGAAATGGACTACAACAATGGTCATCGAAGCGAAAATTATATTGAAGTATGCTTATTTAGAGTTGTCTGTGGCTGTGAAAATATTTCTTACATTTTCACAGATAAATGATCCACAAAATGGCGGTGTCAATCATGCAATGAGATTTGAAAGGTTATATGCATGCCGTGCTTGCTCCTACGTTACGTCAAATCCAAGAGTATTGTTGCATCATCGTCGGGATCACCATTCGGAGGATTTATTAATTTACGAATGTACATTATGTCAATATGCAAGCGAATATAATGGGAAAGTCGAAAGACATTTAACGACGTGTAAGATTTTGTCTGTCATTTTTATCTTAGTTGACGATGCTAATGTGCTTACTTTTGATTGTTTCAGGGCATAAATTGGATAAAAGTGCGTGCACCGTAGTTTCTTGCTTCGATATTACTAATCAAATCTCTGTTTTAGATGAATGTAAAACAGCTGTACGAAAATGTCGTGAGAATGATGGAAATGTATGTTTTCAAGTACCGGATCATACGGCGAGCAATGCTGATTTTCCAACACTCGGCTATATGGAAGAATCATCGACCGATAATAACAATTTGCAACAATATAATAGTGGTCAAATAACAAGCACAACAAATGGGAATACTAGTAAATTGTTAATTTCATCTGTAACCGATGAAAAGAAACAAATTAATAATATTCATGATCTTTTTCCATTATCATTGCCAGCACAACTGTCAGGCTCAAGTAGTATCTCGACAGCAAATGGTTCCAGTAAACGAAAACCAAATGTGTTACATTCAATATTAAGTCAACAAAGACCCATCGCTCCTAAAGCGAATAACAATTCATTTAGTCAAAATCATGCTGATATAATAAAAGGTATTGACTCGATCTTTGCTTGAAGAAAGGAATTTGAATAAAAATTGTGTGTAGCGAGGTTCGGTAGCTTTTTAGCACTTGTCAATATCTTTCCAAAAATCAGACAAATCGGTGAAAAGGGCAAAATCATTTCATTTGCTTTTCAAATATGTGTCACTGAGTCATTTTTCATTCTATTCAGGTACACCACCTTCATCGTACGCGCAATCAGCTCAATTTTCTGCTCCTTCTCGTTCATTTTCAACGTCGATAAAACTACCGTCGCAATCAGTTCGCAGTCAATCATCACCTGTACCAAAATTTATTACTGATCAACTATCACCAACCAGTTTTTCTTTTTCTCCGTCGTCGACATCGTTCACAATGCGACAACAAGAACATAGAAAAAATTTCTTATGTACATTGTGTAATCTTACATATAAAAATTTTCATGATTGCACAGCTCATATTAGAAAAAAACATGAAATAACACATGCACAAGCAGGTCGATACGTCAAAAAATTGCAATCAGATAATATTTCGACTTCTTCTTCTCTCAACAATGATAATAACAACAGCAATATTCATCATACTGACAATAATCGTGAACATCATATGAACTCGTTACCACGTTTATCTCTACCACAATTCTCCTCCCAACCGCCACCGTTGATAAATGGTTCATCAACGCGATCACCATTTCCCTCACAATCTTTGCAACTTCAACAGCAACAACAATCAGGCGTGAATAATAAAACATTTCGTTGTAATTATTGTTCATATTCAAGTGGATGGTCGAAAGACATACAAAAGGTAACTTTATTTCAATTATGTATATTTACTATAGGTCTTTGAGCTAACGAAGTCCTTTTCTTCATTTTTTTGTTTCTCACATAGATAAAAAGAGTTTTTTTTCTAGCATCAACGACGTAAACATCCATCGTTGCCTCCACATATTATCAAAAATGAAATAACGACTGATCAATCACCATTATTGTTGTTGTCAAAACGGGACGAACCGTTATCGAATACAAGATCTTCTCCACCATATAGTGGTTTGTGGAGTGATGCGTCGGTGTTAAATGAAATACAAGATGATAATGATATCGATGATGATGATTTAGAAGCAATGGATTTGAATGGTGATTTTTTAACAGTGCCAGAAGATGAACAAATCATTGACGATGAAGATGAGGCGTAAGTCTTATGCTTTTTGATCTATAATATCAATTACATCTGACTTTTTCATTTAATTCTAGTTTATGGAAATTTCAACAAGTTTCGGATTTTCAATCACCATCATCGGAAAATAATAATCTATCATCAAATTCGTACGATACATCATCATCATCGTTAGCAAAACGCTTTAAGAAATTTCGTTGTCCTCATTGCGATCATAGCGCACCAACTTTAACAAAATTGAAACTTCATGTTTCAACGCATATCAATATTAAACCGTACATGTGTAGTTTATGTGGATGGAGGTAATAGTTTTACCTATTTCTAATTTATATCATGGCTAAATAAAATATTTTTAGAGCTAATTTACGATGGTATATTCAGTGTCACGCGAAAAAGCGTCATCCAAATATGACTTTTGAAGTGTTACAATTATCAAATGAAGAAGCTGAGCAAACAATTGATGCATACATGAGAGAACGTGGTTTAGATTCAAAATTGTTTGGTGGTCATGATTCAAAACGACGATTTCAATGTTCTGTCTGCCCATTTCGTTCGAATCATCCAAAATTTGTTGATCAACATATTCAGAGTAATCATCCGAATAAAGCGTATGCGAAAATGATTATATCAAAAAAGAAATTACGAAAACCAATCACAACATTTGGACAATTAAATGGGACTAGGCAAAATGGAAGCATTTCTTCTCGAAATGAAAATATTGATGAAACATTACAGAAAGTATGTCTCCTTGTTTGCGACAATGAATATATGACCTAATTTATTCATATTTTTTGTTCATTAGTTCATGATACACGTGCCTCGAAAGTCGACTGATCAACTGAAAAGTGAACATTCTCCTGTTCCTACACAACCACTTCTATTTTCACAACGTTCAGAACATTGTCTACCGAATCCTCAGACAAATGCTGCCATATTTATAAATTCTGATGGTGATTATGTCAACAACGAGACGTATGATGATAATAATAATAGTAGTTTATGTAATCTAAATTCAACAGCATTATCTCCGAATGCATCATCATTGTCAAAGCATCAGAATGATTATTTAACAAAACCATTATATACAAGAACTAATTTACAACCAGATGGAACAATCACATTGCCGGATGAATCAAAAATTGTTTACAATAATTTTTCATTACATTCAAATTTTAATCCAAATCGTTTATTTTATTGTGCAATATGTTATCGAGGTTATCGATGGCGATATGATGTTAAACGACATCATAAGGCGTTACATGGTGATCCGGAAGGAGAGATATTAGAATATTGTGCACAGCTTGATGCATTAATACCATCGAGTTCAGCGTCAACGGCAAGTACAACGGCTCAACATACAGCAGCAGCCATGCAAGTTATGCAAGTGTTAAGAAATTTTGATGGCGAATCGATAGGAGATGGTAATGGTGGGATGGAACAAAAATATATGTTGGGTGGTAATGATGATTTCAAATTGAATGAAAAGTCATCAGCAATATCACAACAGCAAGAAGATGGAGAAGTAGATATATCGATAATTGATGATGTATCTAATCGCGAGAAACGTTTAATGAGTCGTAATCAACGGGACGGTGATCCGATACCGCTCGGTGATACGACAAACAATCCGGCATTTCCAGCACATTATTTTAATCATTTGCCATCTCCATTACAACAACAAGAACAGAAAGCGCAACAACCTCGGCTATTGGGTTCGTCAAGACATCATTTATCAAATGTAAAAGTTGCTATACCATCCACGGGTGCATTTAAACAACGTATTACCTATGGTTTTAAACCATTTAAATGTCCGTATTGTTTTTATCGTACAAATTGGCGGACAGACGCTTTGCGTCATATTCGGTAAGTTGTACAGCTCACTGTTTGCCACTCAAACTAATCTAAAGCTGATATCTGCTAGAAACTGTTATGTGCAGAACGACAATGTTCATGTGTTGATTAGAAAGGATGCGTTGTTTCCATGTATGAAAATGTTTAATTCATCTACAAGTTATCATCAACTAGTTAGGGTGTTTGATGAGGAATACCAAAAAGCCACAAATTTGAGTAGGATTATTTCTCCGTTTTTTTAGAGAACATACTAGAAGACAACTTGGTTGGTTCAGCTTGTTTTATCCAACCACCGCATTTCAGGCACCTGACGATATTTTTTAGTAGAATGACCAAACCTAGTGCTTTTTTATCATTAGTCCTTCATTCGTTTCAGAGCTCGACATAAAATTGAACCCGAACATGATGGCTACTATGAATTGTCAACAGAAGAAGCTGAACGAACATTCGAAGATTATGAAAATACATTTGGTTTTGTTGTTAGCAAAAAAGTGTTGGGTCGTTACACTGAATTTCGTCACATGGAATGGTATGATTTACAAAAAATGATTTATGATCAAATAAAAGATAAACATGGTTATGAACAAATTATACTCGAACGTTTACGGCCACCAGATTATCCACCATTACCACCATCACAAATGACATTAACAACAATGCAAGCAACAATGGCACAATCAAAATCCTTTCGACAAAGACCATCAATTGTGGCAAAAAATGTCGTTAATAGTGGAACAGTAGGGAGATCAGCAAACAGAAGTGTATCAATTAAACAGCAACAACAATTTGTACCATTAAGACATAAACGTTTGTTCACATGTAATGAATGTGGTTATAATTCATCAAAAATTCTTGAATTAGAAAAACATACATGCACAGAACTAACAAATGTGACATCAAGAATTAATCAACAAGTAAGTTATACTGTCTAACCTGGCAATAGTACGTGAAATTAATGCAAAGTGTGCCTTAACCCTTTATTTTTATATATTTAGTCAATTTTTAATGAAAAATCGGAACGCTCATTGCTAAACAAAAATAATAATTTGACAAATGTAAAACGGCAAAAGTTAAATATAACAATTTTTAAATGCACAAAATGTTTATATCGTACACTAAGTCATTTTTATGCTAAACAGCATATTAAATTACATCAGTCAGTAAAACATAGTCATGGTTACTATTGTTCACATTGTGGTTATAATTCGCATTCACGATCCATCATTTTATTACATATCATTAAAAAACATAGTTTAACATCAGTAGCAAGAATTAAACCATTTAAAGTAAGTAATATACGTGATGTGTGCCTAGACATATTACATGTGCTAATAATTATTCTATTTATTTTTAGTTAGCAAAAGATGCTGAATTTCAAATAACTCAGACAACAATTATCGATAAAGAAGAAAAATCGCAGCAACAACAAGAACTATCGTCAAATGAAAAATTGTACAATTGTTTAAATTGTCCATATATTTCAATGTCGCTCTTAGAATTCACTCAACATCAACAATTTCATGCAAATAATTCTACATTTCAATGTCAATATTGTACTTTTTCATCGCCATCGCAACTGTATTGTCGTCAGCATGAACTGTTACATTTGGCAACAACAAAAAATGAATATAATCAGTTATTTCATTTGAAATCATCCGGAAAATTATCGACTCCGACAGTAAGAAAATAGCATTATTATCAGCTTCTGACTTCTTATCTTGTTCATAATTTTTAGGAAAAATCATTCCAACATCCGTATTTTCCTTCTGCTAAATTGAAACGAATAGGTAATAGTCGATTATTGATATTGAGAAATGGCATGTATTGTTTTCTATTTTCAGCGATATCAGAAATTATCAAAAATACGATAGAAAAACGACAAAAACGAAAATGTCCATTCTGCACTAACTATTCATCAATCGTACCATCAGATGTTGTCGAACATATTCAGGTAGAAAAATATAACGAACCGTTTTAATGTTCGATCTAATGTGTATACCATTTTTTTAGAATATCCATTTTAATGATGACTCGTCATCAATAAAAACTGATTTATTTTGTGGTTATGATGCAATTAGAGACATTCTTACAACATTTGGTACTGATGCCCAATCATCCGACGATAGTGAAGAACAGCCTCAAGATGGTAGTGATGAAAATAGTGAAATGGATGATAATGATAATCAACAACAACAAGATAAAAATTATAGAGAAAGTGTCGCTGATGAAAAAGAAGAGAAAAGTATGTCTGTGTTAAGAATGTGAAGATGTTGAGCGATGTATTCTCAATTATCGAGTTGAATTATTTTACTCTGATCTTGAGTAGTTAGTTTTATCTCGTAATTGTGCTCATCATCCATGTTGGTGTGAAGTGACTTTAGATGTTGTTAATTTTAGATTTTCTTCAGATACCAGATAAAGTGCAATATGAAGTCATCCATTCTGATGCTAGTAATGATGGTACTGATAATTCAGTAAATCAAACAATCATGTTCAGTTGATTTTGTTTGTGTTCGAGAATGATGAAATGAGTAAAGAATGACCTATTATGTTAAACTCATGTCTACATATACTCGTTTTTTCCACGTACTCTGTCTTATTTATGTATCTCCTTTCTATAAACCGTGCATCAAGTCAGATTAACTCTTCTGTCGTCAACTCGAAACTATTTTTTTCTTTTTTTTTTATTCCACAAACAAAGGTAATGCCTTTCTTTGTACGTATAGCAAATGCTCACCAATTTTTACAAGAGAATGTGTGTATTTATATCTTTTGTACATCTATCCTTGTTTGTATGTAATCATCACTTTCTCATTTTTAAAGAAAAAGAAGAATGAAATTTATGAGTCTCGTTTACTACAGATGATCTCAATGGATTCTATTTATTATCTTTTTTACATATGTCAGTTTTATGACACTGATTGATTAAATGTATTTTGGTTTGTCAATTAACTTTAATTAGACCCTTTGTTTATGAACAGCTCTTTGAATGATATTTGTTGCAATAGTATATGTTCTTGAGACTTTTTTCTTTCTGGTTTTTTATTTTCTTTTTTTTTCGTTCAGTTAAATCTCGCGGATTTTGTTTCTTTTCTAAATGTATGGTAAAATACACTGAGTTTGAGATTTATAAACGAAAGTGTAGAAGCGTTTTCTTTTCAATAAATGAAAGTTGAAGACACGACTACAGTTGGATTGAACTGTGTTAAATTGTGAGTAATTGCAGGTCAGTACATTTATATGAATGGAGAGTGGGCAAGTTCTTTTCAATTTTCGTCAAATGTAGCTCTTAAACTGACTTTTGTTTCACTTTCTTTTGTCTCCTACAAAATAAACCAGATAGTAGCGTTATTATATCACGGTTGACGATCTGTCACTAACAAAGTATTAAAAATTAAGTTTCAAATAGGCCAAGTTACATAATAGTTCCTTTATTTACAAATGAAAAAGAACAAAATAGACAATTCTGTAGAACTCATCTGACATAAAAACAACGAGAACATACAGAAAAAAATAGAAGTAATTATTTATCTAGCAAAATGATATGAGTAAAAATAAACATAGAACTTTAGCCAAAATCTTTTGCTACATATATACAACACTAACTGACATGTTGTCTTGCTAGGCAAAAAGTACAATTTTAGACACTACATCATTCTCAGCAAGTCATCACTAATTGAGAATAAAACCTCTTATTTGCAATATCAGAAAAAGTATAATACATTTACTGATTCACACACAAAAATGACTAGATTAATATTTACAATTTTTATTTGGTAGAGCTATATTGCGATCCTTACGTTTCTGTTGAAGATCACCAAAGAATGTGTGAATATCAGCAGCTGTAACCAAGCCATCTGCTTTATTTCGTAAAAATTGTCCAAGTGACTCCTTGAACTCATTAATGCCTAGAATAGATTCGATTTTGTTTATTTTAGCAACAAAACTCAACTTATGTATTTCCAAGTTCTTGTCTAAGGAATCATATCTTACCGTAGAGAACTTCCATTTTTGTTACGTGATCTAGTTTCTGTAAAGAATTAGCCAATAATTTGTCTGGATCTAAATTTTCGCTTTTTTCAAATGCTTGACGTTCATATTCTTGAATTGCATCTTCTTCATCGAATACAGGAGTCAAATTACAATCGTCATACATTTTCTAAAACAAAAAAAATTTTTATTCAAAGTTAAAGCGAAAAGAAAACATACCGAACATTGACTACAACGACAAAGACGTTTGCGCCATCCATCATGAAAGAATATTGCATTAAGTGTATGATCGGTTGGTTCTTGTTTTTTCGCTTGTTCTAACAAACAATAATTATCACCATTTTCAATCGCTACATGAAAAACGAAAAAATATCAAATTGTTTTCGAAAAACAAAACTTGAAAGAGTGTACCTGTGTTACTTGCTGTATTTGATGCTGTTACTATGTTACTAGCACTATCTGACTCTAAAAAAAATCAAAATAAAGCGATTAAGATATTACTTTGATCGATATTTCTCACCATTATAATAGGAAAGAAATGGATGTTTTGTGACGCACGATTGACAGACAAAATCTAATTGATCAACATCAATCTCTTGCATTGGCAACGGTATTCCTAAATGCTAAAACAAAAATCATTTATGAAAATTTTTCTAATTCAGAAAAAATCAAAGCTTTACCCCAGAGTGTAACCAGTCTTCACAAATCATACATTGTAACATTTCATCTTGAATCTAGAAATAAAACGTACAATTATTAGTATTTTCATAATTCGTCTGGCATTGTTTCTCTTACTCCAGCATCAGGATAGGGTTTTTTACACGTACAATAAAGACCACGAAAATTATCATCATATTTATTCAACGTATTTTCAGCCTCTTTATTCTTAAACATGAACAAAAATCAGCATAAATTGAAAAGATTTATTTTTGGTGGTCTTACCGGATTCAGTTTACACGGTTGATTATTATTAAATTTAGAATTACCACAATCACAGCGAAAATTTCTAAAGAAGAGTCAAAATCAATGACGTGGGAAGCAGAAGGTACAGATGACATCTATAATCTACCGTCGTGTATATAGTTCATTGATTTCGTGGTCGCTGTGACAATGATAAGCACATGCTGCGCATATTCCGGCCAATTGTTGTTGAGAATTATTACGATAACAAGTCATACAAACAAACAGAGCTTGCCGTTTAACATAACCCTAAACGAAAATAGACCATAGTTCAAATCAATTTAGTTCTTGTGTCAAAGTCACCTGTGCATAAGTACACGAGTCAACGTCACATGAGCCATAGAGCGCTCTTGCTTGATCTAACTCTTGCTCTTCATTATCAATGGCATCTAGTAAATCATCACATGTCACACAGTCATCATTCATCGATTGTTCAACATCATTATCGTCTGTTGACATCTTCTGGCTATTTTTCTCTAGAATATAAATAAAGATTCACTATCAGTAACGATGTGAAATAAGGAATGTTAATCATACAACAAATAGGATCACTGTTATTAAATAAATGTAGTAAAGTTATTTTGGATTTTTATGTAAACGGTTTAAAAAAAATAATAGTAACAAACGTTCGGTGAAGGACAAAGAAGCTTTTTAGCAGAAACACATACAGTTCAATTCACACATATAAAAAAAACATTAAACACAGCAAAAAAAACGTAAGTCATTCTTTTAATTTGCCTACACGCAATCAGAAGAAAAAAAGTTAATACTCGATACTTAGATGAATGACTTCTTTTCGGACTAATGTCTTCGAAACGTCTTATTTGGACGCTGAACTACCATTTTAAATGGCAAAATAATACATATTCTATGTTCAAATTTTGTGTTATGGTAGAAAAACGCAAGAAAATACCAGTAGTAAAGAAATATCTTCCACAGATACAAGGCGTTCTTTAATTGACATTAATCGATAAGAGGACATTTTATCCATGACGAATATTAGAACTTTTCTTACTAAAAACAAAAAAAACACAAAAATGCGCCTAAAAAGTGAAACGTAACTGTTTTGTTGATTTATTTGTTCTTATATGTATTCTGGTTAATCATCATTATCCCATCCTTTATTCTCTTTTGGCTTCGGACCACCTGCTGGTTTAGCACAAATAATTTCATCGACGCTTAAAACGGTACATGCTGCTTTTGTCCCATACATTACTGCCCATTTTTTTGTAATATACAAATCATATAATTCATTCAATTTCATATCAGATGCATCACAGATGATGTCTGTTGTTTGTTCTTCTCTTTTCGTTGATTGATTACGTGCGATTAAAAATCCAAGATTATGATTATCTTGATGTCCAACATATAATTTCGCTAATATTTCAGTACTTTTACATCCAGAATTTTCTGCTAATATTTTTGGTATACATTCGAATGTTTCAGCAAAACGTTTAATAGCATACTGTTCAATACCTGGACATTTTTGTGCATATGCTGTCAATTGTTGTGCTAATTCAATTTCTGTTGCACCACCACCCGGTAACAATATTTGTTCTTTTGTTAATGCTTTGAAATTATTGATGGCATCATCTAAAGCACGTTCACAGTCATCAAGAACTTGTTCGGTTGAACCACGAAGTATAATTGTTGATATCGATGACTTTTTATGTTTGAATACAATTACTGATGTATCACCGATTTCATCTAGGTAGATACTATCACAATAGCCCATTTCTTCGTGAGTTGCAGGACGTAATTTAGGTAAAACTACAGCACCAATTGTTTTAGCGACACGACGTAAATCAAATTTTGACATTAAACGGACGGCCATTATTTCATATTTATTTAAGAAATGTAGCGCCATTTCACCTAACATAAAGTAAACAAATTAGAACAAGAGAATGATGATGTAAAAAAATACTGACCTATTTTACCACTACTAACAATAACATTAATACCGCAGTCATGTATCGCCTTTATTGTTGATTCAATTCCGGTTTCTTCGTCTTTTGAAAATGACAATAATTCATCAGCTGATTTCAGTAACACGGTACCTTTTGTTTCTGTTACTTGTATATCAATCGGACAACTAAAAACAGCTATTTTCGCCTGTTGTACTTTTGTTATTTCACTATCGACTTCACGTTTGAGAACCATACCGGATACCATTGTTGATTGTAACAAACCACCACCCAATATTTTACATATGCGCACATTATCAACGTTAAAACTATGCACACCGTCATCGAATGCTCTGGATACAGTTAAACAAGCCTGTGCTACTAAATCACCTAAAAATTCATGATAGCCAAATAATTTACTACCAATCGAGGTTTGTAAGACTTTTGTTATTAATTGAGAATGTTCATTCAGATTATCTTTTGTTAATTTAACACCGACATCTAATTCTAATTTTGGTAATATTTCTAATGTTTTTTCCAGTGCTAACAAATAACCATCAATAATTTCACTTTGTGATAAACCCATACGTAATAAATTTTCAGCGTTTTCTAGCAATTTACTACCGAACAAAATGACATAATTTGTACCATCACCCACTTCTTTTTCTTGCATTTCACTCGCTAACGTGAGAATTTTAGCGGCCGGATGAACAACATCAATTTCACGCAAAATAGATGCAGCATCGTTTGTAACAAATAATTTTTCAATGTGATTAATAACCATTTTATTTAAACCATTGGGACCAAAACTACTCGACGTTGTTTCACATAATTCTTTACAAGCATTTATATTACGATAAACGGCTCCATCGAGACCTGAACGACAAAAATAGATTCTCTATCGTTTAACTGAGAGATAGAAAAGTGTCGCAAAGACATTTACCTTGCGAATATCTTGCTCCTTCTTTCATCATCGAGGCAAAGCCTGGCGCTTTGGGAACATGCATAGCCATTATTTTTATTTAACTACGTCGAGAATCTAAAGGATTTCATAAAAAATTAGACAGGACATAAGCAAACATTCAATTTCGTTAAAGTGTTTCCTACACGTTTCTCTATCCAACAATAGTTTTCTCGTCTGAACAAAATTCGCACTAATGTAAGCTTAAATTAATTGACTGTTTAAAAACCTAATAGCAGTCGAGCATTTTACTAGCAAATCAGATCAATAAAATCAGAATCAATAAAAGATAGTCCTTTGATATGCACAAAGATTTCATTGTCCCATTCAAAATAGTAGAGTATCCAGATAAGTGTTCGACACGAATTGTCACTTAGAATAAATCAAACTTTCAAGTAAAAGACTAGTGATTAAATATTTTTATCATACGAGACAACGAATGATGCAATAAAGTGAAAGGTTTAAAACCATCGTATGAAAATATTGCAATAAAATAAAAGAAAAAATGACTGGAAATTAACTGCTGCAAGAAAGCAATACAATCAAAAGTTTCGGAAAAGCGAATATCAGAGAAAGCCTTTATTAAATACAGAAGAAAAAACTTTAATGAAATTCGGATATGTGGTGATTAACTTTCTTAATCGCTTTTATTCATGCGTCATTGTTCCAACATGATCGTTTACTTTGAACGATGTTTTTTTCAGTGCATTGGCCACGTATTCTTTCGCACTCCTAACAGCATCTTGAATATTTGTTTTACCATTTGCTAGCTGAGCTGTTATACAAGCGCTAAATACACAACCAGTTCCATGAGTACATTTTGTATCAACATATTCTCCTTCAATTAAATCAAAGTTTTTTCCATCATAAAGCAAGTTAACTGACTTTTTTGAATCGCCACCACCTTTGATAATCACGTTTTTAACGCCATACTCATATATTGTTTTAGCTGCATTTTTCATATCATCGACTGTGGTTGGTGTTTGTGTTTTTGCTAATTGCCCAGCTTCAAATAAATTGGGTGTGACAACTGTAGCTAATGGTAATAAATATTTTATATATGCATCAACTATTTGTTTTGTATTTAGTAGATCATTTTCACTCTGTTCATCACCTTTGCATTTCATCACAGGATCAATTACTATATACTTCACCTTTTTAGCTTTGACTAATACAGACAATTTTCGGGCAACACATTCAATCGTCTCTGTTGTAGGTAATAAACCGGTTTTAATTGCATCAATACCACCAATACCATCAAATACGGTATCCATTTGTTTCTCGATTATTATAATATCAACTGGATGAACTTCATGTTTCCACTCACTGGACGTTTGAGTTACGATTGATGTCAAAATAGTCATCGGATATAAACGATGTTTTTGAAATACTTTTACGTCGGCCAAAATGCCTGCACCACCACTCGTGTCGGAGCCCGCAATGGTAACCACTTTGTGCATAATAACAAATTGGACAGTAATCTTTGAGTAAAAAAATCAGGTGATAATATGTTACCTAAGTTAGTATGTTGCTTCAAGAGCTTCATTGTTGTAACAGACTCACGCAGAAACAGTGGAATCAAGCATTCTACGGTTTAATCTTAAATTGTTCCATAAGATTTCCTGGTACCAATATTCGTCGTGCAAGAATTTCGAAATAAAACAGCAAAAGAAGCTCTAATGAAATGGATTCGACGTGAGGAAGAGTCGCTCGCTACCATGCTTTTATTCTGCGCCTTGCAATGCCACGGATAGCGTAGACAATGCGTCCGTTGCATATGAAGGAAACTCAGTTTCAACATCATCAATACGCATGCATTTGGAAAACAAGAGAATTTGCTTCAAGTCAAAAAAGATACAAAAGAGATATTTCACCATTCGAAACCTCTATCTGTTTCATGATTTTTCGAGCTATAATAAAATAATTAATAAGAAAGCAGCTAACACAAGCAGAAATGTTGTTCGTATTATTACGAAGGACAACGCAATGGAATCGCAACAACTTTTGGAGTCGACAAACCTAACAAAGAAAGTAACAACATCAGTAAATTCTTAAAACAAGCAAATTAGAATCATTCTACTAGCCGCTATTACCACTTGCTATGGTTTGTTTGCAGTTAATGGTTGAATCGTTCAATATGCAAAAACATTTCGTAAATAAAAAAAATAAAGATCGGACCAGGTAAAGTGTTAGTTATTAGATAAAAAACACGGGAAGATTTCACGTATACTAAGAAAAAGATACTCGGATGTCAAGTAGCGCCACCTTTGCTCTCTCGAACAGTATAAAGCCACACAGTCAACAGTCGGTTCGGTCTCAAAAGTTGAATCAGCTATATCGATAGTTTTATCTGGATTGGATCAGACTTTAAAACGTATTTTCTCATTCAGAAAATATTAAAAATATGAATATAATAATATATGAACACATTGATCAGTTCATTCAAGTTTGAAGCTAGCCATGGCATCGGGACTGAGTTTTCTGAAAAAAACAATTTCCGAACTTTCAGACAAGATTGTGGTTAGATTTTTCAACTCTGAATCAATTATTAGAAGAAATGCTTCCCCTAGTCGAGACTCCTGATTAATCTCCCGCAGGAGTCCTGGAAAAAAAGTCCTACAGGAGTCAGCAGGAGTCCTGTCACGGGCCCCAGCAGGATCCTCTGTGGAGTCATGGAGGATTTTTAAGGGATTCAAGAGGGATTCCTCAAGACTCCCACAGGAGTTCTATGGGATTTTTAACGAAGTCCATGGGGAGTTCTCGGGGATTTTCAAGAGAGTCCCTGGGGACTCCCTGTGGGTCTATTGATCCATCTTCTTAATTTCATGTAACTAATTAGTAATTAAGTGCTAGATACTATCACTGGTACCGCTGGAGCACATATCACCCATCGAAGGTTGACACATTAATGTTGACTTACTAGAAGAAAATTTTTAAAATTTTATCATAGAACTACATTATATTTATATATTGCCTATCTACAAAACAAACGGTGAATGGGGAGTTGGCAAGGACTTCAAGGGAATTGCACAGGTTGGGGAGTGTGAGGATGACTCCCGGGGACTACACATTTCTAGTCGAGGGAGTCATAAGAGAAACATTCTGCTCTCTGAGGAGTTCTGTAGGAGTCCATGCATGACTTTCTCCAGCAGGACTCTCGACAGGACTCCTGCAAGAATTTTTTGGGGACTCCTCATGACTGCATGTTGGACTTTTCACTTTAGAAAGTTCCTGCGAGAGTCATCAAGACTCCTTACGATTCCTGCTGGAGTTTTTCATAAACTTGGGACTCCCGTTGGAGTTTAGCCGGGAGTCTCGACTAGGGTCATGTAACTAGCAAAGGGTATTTCTGCAAGGTCCGTCCAGTATTACATGAGCTAAAAGCCGGGAAGGTTTGCCTATATGCAATCGAGAGCACTACTACAGGTATGTAAGACCCCTTGTTGCCCTATGGAAAATTATGGAAATTATTTCGAACACGGTTCTTTCTCGGTCATAAGTTCTGAATTGAAACGTTTTTAGGGGCGCCAGAACAGCGAAATCCGGTCTTATCTAATACTATCAAGCGTTCTCATACTGCTAGCTGGAAAGAGCATACAAAGTTGCATATTTCTATTCGCAAATGGCATTTTCTCCTCGGACATTCGGAAAGAATTTCTGACTGAAGGATCTTATCTGCATTAGCAGATATCACTCGTTTTATAGCGTGTTGGACGAGCTCAAAATCTAACAAAACATAACTTTATTTATGATCAAATGAAAGCGGATTCCAAGTTTGTTCGTATGACGCAACAATGAAGTCTCTACACTGTAATCAGAGACCTGAGTAGGTGCCGGACATTGGGGGAGTGTAACGAAAGTTTTTTGTCCGATATAGTGTAAACTTTATTTTAAATTTC
>CAJNOQ010001096.1:0-36089 GCA_905250885.1 Didymodactylos carnosus | reverse complement strand
ATCGTTGGGAAATTTTTACAGTAGACCCAGTAAACTATGGCGAACAAAATGTACGCTTCAGATCTTTTTAAAAGTCACTTTCATTTTCGTCCTCCAGTTGTACAAAAAAGTTACGATTCGCTCATATGTAATTTCAAAAAAAAGAATAGAGAACTGACACAACTTTATTTAAAAGTCATTGAGAAATACGTTTGACCGTATAAAATATACATGTGTATGAACTCTAAAATACTTCTCTCTATCATCGGATCCTCGCAATAACGTGCCAGGTTTAATTTGAAATACCTTAACCTTTTAAGTACGAGCGTGCCGATACGACACACTTTTTTCAAACTTGATAAATTCTAAATAACTCGCGACCACAAAAAGATATCGAGATTCGACGATGCAGTTTGTCTGATGATCTCTAGTATGTTGTTAATTTTCCTTGCAAGTATATGAGAAGTGAAAAATAAATGAAATAAGTGGGAATCAGGTTGAGTGCGACGTCTTCTTGACAATATTTTATCTATGGATATTTTCTCCCTAATTTTTGATTACTATATTTTTACACGATTGTGACGAACATTAATCACAGAAGATACGGTAGAATGGACGACCTTTAGTTTCTCACCCTGCCTCCCTATGTATGTTTCAATAGCGGGCGCTCATTTTCAACGAATATCTCGAATCCTACAATAGTTAACTCTCATACTTTGTGTGAATAATCTAAAGACATTTTAGAGTATCTGGTACAATTTTGAAGTGAAGATAGTATTCCCAGGCTGAGTTTTGAATTTTTTTGGAAGAGGATCTCAAACTTCAAAAGTGACCCTCGATCGTAAAATAGCTGTATTTCAGTAACTATTAAAGGCTAACACTTCAAATTTATACCATAGATAGAGGAGAAGCAGTGCTGCATTTTAGTAACAAGGAAAAGCTTTCATCTCTCTTGAATCAGGAGTTATTAGCATTTTACGAAAAAGAAATGAAACGCTTACATCTCACGAATCATCTAGTGAAAGAGACCCAAACTTGGTGGGTGATCAGCATTCGCTAAGAGTTATGATCACACAAAATTAGATGTCCCTAGCTATCATGGTCGAGCAGTGGTACTCAAAGAGTTAACAAGCAACATTTTCTATTGAACACTTTAAATTTTAGGATATTCAAATTTTTTTTGCTGCACTTCCTTCAGCTCGTGCATCTGCTTCCTATTTGATATAAGCTTTATTCTATCAGAATACACGCGAAAAAATATTTCATTATAGTATTCTAAACTAAAGCTATCGAAAAATACCAAATCAGTTTTGCACGAATAAAGATTCGAACATATGAACTTAACTTTCCTATTTGTCATCAGCATCATGCAATTACTCTGATCGTCATACTAACCAAATACCTACTCAACTCCCAAAGTGTTTTAAATACCACTATCAATCTTCTAATCTCATACGTTATGCAGCGTATGTAAGATATACTTGCAGCATTTGCGTCTAGTTCTTCAATACAACCTCTGCCGTTACAAGTAGTAGCTAGGACTCTCTCCGTTGACCTCCACTCTAAACTATTAGGACTAATCTTTTCGAGCAATATGAAGTGCCCCGGTCAAAGAATCCTATAATAGGATCATATGGGATCTTGTAAGATCCTAAAATATGATCTTGTCTGAACTTATATGATCCTATGAAATCATATAGGATCTTATAGGAAACACGTCTGCCATCGTAAAGCAAGAAATAACGTAGGATTCCTATTATAGGATCCTGTGAGATCCTCTAGTAGGAACTTATAAGATCGTATATAATCTTATTATAGGATTTAATAGAATTTTACATGATCAGCTAGGATATGATATGGTTTAACCTACTAAGTTTATTATTTTTATTCGTTTAATTATTCTCTGATTCCACCTAGTCAGAATCAGGCAATTCTGAGTTGGGATAAGGCCAAGACTTGTTTTTGTCATTGGGATAAGGCCTTGTTGTGAGTTTCTATGGCCCACAGAATTTCGAAAATTTGAGCTTAAAAGAATTTTTCACTTCGTACAGTACAGTTGTATATTAGAGTTACTACACTGTAATCTTGAATTAATTTCTAGTTTATGGAAAATCAACTAGAAAATCGCTGAAGAATTTCTAGTTTACAGAAATTCTTCACCAATTCTCCCACTTTATAGAAATCGTTGACTATCTACTTACTAGAAAATCGTCTTGAATTTCCACAAATTCGAATTTCTATAAACTCGAAAATCGCTAAGCAATTTCTATAAACTGGAAATTTCTCCTCGAATTTCCAACTTTCTAGAAAATCAATCGAATTTTTATAAATAATTTCCACGATTGATGTCGCTTGAACAATCACAAACAAGAGGTGTGCAACAAAGAGGCAATCCCATAGCCACTGCGTCAGTCATGGAAGGAATCTCTAGCGCGAAAGAGCGAAGAGGTCGTTCTGTGTGACGAGATTGTACACTTGAAAAGTAATTTCGGTCAAAGTTTTACGCATAGAATCTTTTGTTACTATGGCCGAAAAATTTGCTCTGAGCGTTAAGCTTCATATCCTTAGCGCTTACCTCCCCTAAATTTCAGATTCTTGTTTAGAAGTTGCCTCTGTGTTGAAGGAAACTGCGCTCTGTCTTTGCTGAGTGTTGTGATCAACTTTCACTCGCGACGCTTGTCATAACTGTTCCAATGAATAAGAGTTTTATCTAGCGTGCCAATTCACGCCATGATCTCCTGACGGTGTGTTTTCTTTGCTGCTGTTTTCGACATCGTATATCTGCTGAATGATTTACAAAATGTTCCACTTCTTCAGATTTTGACATAATGTTACTTCTGGGAAGCAGTCTCATCAAACACATTGAAGCGCGCGATTTGCCAGCAGAAGAAAATGTAGAGAATGTTGTTAAATCATTCAGCGGATGTACGATTGAACGTTTGCTGAAAATCTATGAAAAAAGAAAACGTTCATGGATGCAAAATCAACAAGCGGTCTACATTTCAATCGGAACTAACACACTAGGAAAAATTCACATTTGGCGATAAAAGAGATGGTAAAACTATTAGATCATATTCATAGAGACTATCCGTCGATATCCCTGACTCCCGTCAAACTGCCTTACCGACGTAAGGATAATATCTATTTCCGCTCAAACGGAGATGACGGCGGAAAAAACATCCAAAAAAGAATTAAATTATACAACAGCGAGCTAGAGAAGTTGAGAAAAAGCAGCCAATTCAATGTCGATTTATTAGATTTACAAATTACAAAAAAACATTTACAAAAGGATGGTCTCCATTTGAATCGTGCAGGTGTAAAGCACGCTGTTGTTTGTTTGTGTAATCATTTTCAGGAAAAAAAGAAATAAATCGAAGTTGAATTGCTGAGTTTTTCTTTTATTTCTCTGGTTTGACGCTGACGGAGAAGACACCTTTTGCAATTAACAAATGAGAACTCTGTTTGATAACTTATTTAGACTATTTACAATTCCGTGTGTAACCTAACTTATCATTCTAATGTCTATTCTTCTGATTTTAGATTATAATCTGTACATTTTGTTTAGTAGTATTCATGTTTTAGATCTAAGATCATCATTTAGGTAAGTTATTGGCGCATTGACACGTAAAGTTTATTTTACTATCTAGCCTGCATTCTCATTTGTTTTCTTCTGGTGTATTCAATCAAGCACCTATCCAATCTTATTTGGGTGAACTATCAGGAAATTATCCTGAAAATATTTTACTATTAAATCAGATTGAAACATTAGTAAAATATTATACAAGTTAAAGAAATGGCGGTTACAATGGTTAATGAATTCCCACAGAACTGTTAAGTTAGAAGTGTTTTTGTGACTTTTTCTTTGTTCGTTTTGAGAATGTCTGTGAATAACTGTACACTCTGTGATAGCCGTGTTCACGGAACTGATGCATTTCTTAGGCATGTGCGACTGTGTCACGGTTCTAGCCGCAGTTTCAAAACTCTATGGCCTCTGTGTGACATCAATTTCTTGTTTACAAACATGCAGTCTTTCCAGCGGCACTTTTTGAAAAAACACCCAGCACAGGAAAGAGTTAAAGTAACAGAAGAAATCCTGACTGATGTTCAAACCCTGGTCACACACACGTCACAGCTTAGTTTAACCGATGACAACGCTGTCGTTGAATCAGCAGAGTTTGAGAGGGATAGCAGTGTCACCAAAGAACAGAGTGAGCAAAAAGATCTTTATGATCACATTCGAAGGTCGTTCGTTGCTATGCTTCTCAAACTACGAGAAGGACACATGCTTCCTGGCTGTGTCATGCAGTCAGTTTCTGACTCCTGTAATATTCTGTTAGAGTTGTTTCTCAACAGTTGCCCGCTTTTAGCTGATATAAGGTTTTTCAGAAAACCGAATCTTCAGGAGCCATGGGGACTAACTCTTTTAGGGTATTTACTAGCTCACTGAGGTCTATCGATCCATGTACAAACCATTGGAATCGGAAGGTTACATCTCGAAAGGTTCCCTCGTCAGCGTGATGCCTACTTCCAGATTTTAAGATTCTCTTACTAGTCTCTTTGTCGAAACTGCGGCAGGTCTCAATCAATTAATATGACATGTGTGTTCTGGAGGACGTTCTGACGCTTCAAAAATTGGCATAAGAGTTACTTTTTTCCAAGTGTGCATTCCATTTCCATTTCTATTCAAATCTGCTGAATAAGACTATGTAACATCTCGATCCAGTCCATGTATTTATTGTAACCTTAATTCTACAGAAGCACTTTTAGTCAAATTAAATCTGGTTTTTGGTATGAGGGTATTCAGCTTCCAGCAAAAAATACTTGGACACTTCTATCTGCACATACCACTTTCATACGTCAGTTGAAACACTTTTGCCACTAGATATTAATCAAATTACTTAGTTTAAAACATAGAACCAATGATGAAAACGACTCTCATTCATTCACCTCACTAAAGATGAATAAATTTAAAAATAACTTGATGAATCACCTCCAACTATAATTGTATGCCTCTTGTTGTTCTCAGTTGTTTGTCTAGTCAGTAGGACTTTTTCTGGTTTATTGTTAGTTTTTCGTTTCTTTTTTTTTCATTTTTGGTCGAAATAAAAATCAGAATCAGAGTTCTGACGTTCATACACATGTGTATTTCAGCATTGGAAATATAATCTGTGTAAATATTGTCAGAGTTCTTTTTTTGTTTATAATCAATTGTATCGAACTAGGAGTCGTCAGAGAGTAGAAGAAGAACCTAACCCAGTCACAGAGTAGAGCCTAATTGCAATTGTACAGAAGAACATAAGTCTTTATGATTTCATAGGATCATATAAGCTCAGACAAGATCATATTTTAGGATCTAATAGGACCTTACAAGATCCCATATGATCCTATTATAGGATTCTTTGACCTGGGCACTTCATATTGGTCGAAAAGGTTAGTCCTAATAGTTAAAGATGAAATCATTTCACTGAATAATTGATTATCGAATATTGAACAACACCTGCCAGAAGTTCTCTCTACGACCGTAAATAAAACAGTGAATCCGCAAGTGGTTTCGAGATTAGTCACAGCGAGAAAAACATTGAATATTATGAATAATAATAAGACAACAACACTAGCAACAGATGAAGGTGGGAATACAATGATTATTCAAGCAGTGGCAATATGAATGATTTGATGAATATGAATAATAATAGTTCATCAATAACAAAGAAAACAGTGAGATCGTCAAATAAATAGTGACAATATTGACTGCGACGTAATATCGACCTGCGACCTGAATTCTAATCTGGACTGTAAGATATATATGCGCACACAGTTGCAGTCTTTCATTCATTTTGGGTATCAAAAATCGTTCTTTCTCGTGAATCTAGGAGATTTCTTAGTGTATAGACTCAGTTAATGTTTGCTGTGTAAAGATCTCAAAAATAACACTGCACAGAAGTGAGAAATGCATGAAAGATTGATGCTATAACAATTGTGAGTATCCTCGGTGTAATATCACTTTGCCGTTAGTGACTGTCAGGATGTAGCAATGATCAGTTCGGTTCTGTTTGACGCACGGAGGATTGGGGCTCAGCCATTCCGCCTCATTCACAGAATATTAGATTGGATCTAATAGCTAACTGATCCTAGCGATAATATCTACGGATATACATTCTCTGGAAGTCCATTCTCTAGGACGGATTTAGACAAAGAGAGGGCGTGTTAATAAGACGATTATGTACAAGTTTTGATCTCAACTTCAAAGTGAGTCTGAGGTGAATGATTGACCCTGATTGCATTATGTTCCCGAAGAGAAAACCGGGTAAAACATGATGAAATTAGTGTCTCAGCTATCTTAAAAAACATTCCTTTTAAGAGACCCTTTTATGTCAAAAGTTGTTTTTCTTTCTTCTTTGTGACATATATGAGCTTAGTTAATCCGTGAAAGAGATGTGTCTCAAAAGAAAACTTGTCCAAAAATCCGATAGTGTAACTTTGCGACTAGCGAAAATGAGACCTATTTAGGTAAGGGAACTGAGAGCTGAATTTGCTGTGTACATCCTCTAAATTTACTACCTGACTCTCTAATTCATACTTATTTTGCCTTTTCAGATGAGATTATAACATGACAAAAGCATTGTTTGCTCGACTAACGCATTAAAATTTGATTGCACTATGTTCTCGAAGAAAAGTCCGAGTAAAACATAGTGGAATCATAGACAGCTCGGAAACGTCTTAAATTAAATATTCAACTCTTTTCTGCATTTTGAGATTCGGATTCTAGAAAATGTAACCTGAAAAAGTTTTGATTAAAACGGCGAGATCCACTTTTCCAAACCATAAATCGAAATATAGCTAGCGGCGTTTTAATCATAACTTTTTGAGGAGAGATTTTCTAGAGTCCCAAGAGATCTCAAAATGCAGAAAAGAGTTGAAAATTTAATTTAAGACATTTCCGAGCTGTCTACGATTTTTAGGGACTCCCGTCACGGGATCCTGCCGGGATTCTCGCGGGACATTTTTCAATTTTGTTTAGATTTTTCGGGATTTTACTGGGACTTTGGCCGGGAGTCTCGACTAAGGCTGTGTTTTTATGATACTTTTGAATAATCTGCACGCTGGTGAATTAGGTCACTCCCTTTTTTCGAATTGTATTCTAGTCGATTTGTTCAAAAGAGGCATTAGCAATAAATTGAAATTGAGGAAGGCTAAATTCTTTATAAAAGTATAAATTGGAATAAGAGTCTAGTGAATATTCGATAGATTGCCGTAAATTCCTCTTTCCGTTCGCTCACAGTAATGTAATACAGATCGCTTCATTTTCAATACGCACAAACTCTGTAGATGTCGCCCTAAGTCATTTTACATGCATGAACCTTGAATTCAATGTAGATACTAAATCTACACCCAATTACACTTTTCTTCTAAAGTGTGATGTAGGAATCAAGTTCTTTACTCATATTGTTTTGTATTGGTTTCTTCGAAACATTGGGAGTACTCCGAACAATGCTAAGGTATAGAATACCGTTGATGGCTTCTCTGCACATCAAAATTTAAGGTTTCTTTTTGTTTGAGTTGTATATAGAGAAAGTCTAGAAAACTCATATCCAAACTTTTTCTGAAAGTTAGAAAATAATTTTCACGAACCGAAAGCTAACAAACTATACAACAACATGCCAAAACTTCATGTTATTCTCGTTACCACGCACATACTCTCTAAAAGAAAATAAAAGGGAATCTCTCTTGCAAACTTTGACTATCATGCTTTTGTATTTAATACATACTGACTAATGGAAGTAGTAATAGTCAGTATATCGATAAGCACCACCTCAAGTAATAGGTCGTTTATCTTTCAGAGGATGCAAGCTGTGTTACCCGTACATGTTCACGTTGAGAATGAGTGGCAAGATGAGGGAAAAGTAAATATTTTTGCTTTTAGCCTCAAACTACGTTTATTAACAAGGTCAGCTGTTTTTGTTTTTATAGTCTGATCGTCGTCATACACCTCGAACAAGAATGAGAACATGTGTAACCAACAAAACAAAAACAAAAAGTAGCGTGACTATCGTACCAAAGCAAACACAGAAAACTCGTTCACGAAGTCCAAGCCCAAGCCGAGAACCGTGGATTCCTCGTATGTTCCTTGCAAATGTGTAGCTTATATGGCCAAAAAAGTCATCGACGTTTTCACTTTCTTTCAGCTCCTGGAAGAACAACAAAAGGCCAGAGATTTGCCTGGCAGGTAAGTCACACATAAAGTCTCGTTTAATCGATCTGTGAATGTGTGTTTCTGTTTTTTATTTTGAGAGTCCAAAATCCCGTTTAGAGATCAATCCAGTAACAGAAATTACAATTAACGACGACACAGATAATGAAGATTATCAAGAGAGTGAACGTCCTCAACGGACAATAAGTGCCTCAAGAGTTTCCGCTGAACAACAAGAACAGCTAGCAACTGAAATAAAAACATATGAAAAACGAATACAAACATTAATCGAAAATATTGGCATGCTGAAAGAAAAAGTATGCAATAGATTTATATTTCTTCGATCGAACAGAAAGGTTTTTTTCTGATGCTCACTTCATTAGGCTGTGACTAGGGTTGTTCGATTCTCGGTTCTTGTGAAGAACCGGAACCGCGGTTCGGTTCCGCATGAGGAACCGAAACCACGGTTCTTCATCAAGAATCGGAACCGCGCTACCGGTTCTGACAATGGAACCGAACCTCGATTCTCTTATTTCTGATTCTTCATCGAGAACCGGAACCGCGGTTTCTTAGACGGTTCCTTTTTTTCGAAACCGAGACTTTTTGACTTGCCTTTCCTTTAACAAGATGAAAACACACTATTGACAAAGCTACAAAAAAATATATTTGCCTGTCACCATTTGAAAGAATCCTTTTGTTTACTATGGAATGAATTCTATTTCCTTGAATTACTTCAAAAATTATTTTCCGGTTCTAAGCTGAGAACCGAGAACTACGGTTCTGTTCTAGGTTCGGAACCGGAACGGCGGTTTCTTTCGTTTTGGTTCTAACTCGAGAACCGAAACCGAGAACCGAACATCCCTAACTGTGAAATGACCGGGTCTATCTTTATAATTTTGCCAAGGATCTATCTTGGTCTTTGTAGGCGTTTGTATTTGTTTCTATGGCTGTTTAGGCTCAACTGAAAGGAAATCAATCTCAAGCCGATAATCTCCGTTCTGAAATTGGTTCATCATTAGTTGAACTTGAACAATTACAAAAACAGTATGCTCAAAGGGTGGCATCTATGCAAAGTCAAACAACAACGGTACCAAGTTATTCGTCAAATTCTGTTGCTCCTTTTGACAATGTTAATCAAGAAACAACTGAGCCCTTTTCTAATAGAACAAATAGAGTTACAAGGTCACGGTCATCCTCGCAATCACCGATTAGAACAAAAAGTCCGTTGAACACGAATAACAATAATACGCAACAATCAAGATCATGGAGTGCCGATCAAAAACGACGTTTAACGCCAAAAGTATCATTCGAAGACACGGAAAATTTTTCTAGGTATAAGACATTTTATCCAATTGAAGCTTCACAATTTGCTTATTCTTCACTTATCATTTCAGAAAGAGTACAACGCCAACAAGAGGTCCACTTCGGCTCAATCCCGAAAGAGAGCGATTGTTAGTTGCTCTCTCCGCATCGGAAACTGATATCGCAGCAATTATCGCACAACTTTCAAGTTTGAAGGACATCCTCACCAAATTAAAAGTGGTATGTAGCTAATTTTGTTTTACCTGAGAAATTCTTTTAACTTTATGAGTGCATTTAATACTCTCACCGCCTGTCACATTGAATTTTGATCCTAAACTAACTCCTAAGCTTTGATCTTGTGTTAGTTGAAAAAAGTTTATTTTACTGAATCATATCCTTGTGTATCATGGACACATTGCAATGTGTTCACGGTACACAAGGATATGATTCATTAAAATAAACTTTTAAAAACCATGATTTTAACTTATTTTGCATTAATACAACTTTGCAGTTTGTTTTATGATAAGAAAAATGAAATCTAAATCAATACAGCTGTGTGGCAGTATCTGTGCGACTGTTATTATTGAGAGCAATTTTAATCTCTAAGCACAGAATAAATATGTAAGGAAAACCATTCTTCTTGAAATGGAATCATTCTTTCCAATATTCCCTGTTCTCTTCTCTGATCGTTCAACTTCAACGAACGAATGATATAAATAGTTGTTTGTGAGCTTTTGGTAATAGTGATCGTATTCCCGGTGTTTTTCTTGACTTTCGGAAACCATTTGATACCGCATAAAGTAGCATGAAGAGAGTCCTTCATGAAGTTAAAAGCTAAAGGACTACCACTGTCCTTAGTGAATTGGTTTACCAGTTATCTTTCCGATAGAGAAATTGTAACAACGGTGGATGGTGTTACATCGTCAGCAAAATGTGTTAACAGAGGCGTTCCTCACGGCTCTGTTTTAACGTCATTATTGTTTTTGATTTATACAGATGATCTTGCTGAAAATGTTAGTTCGACAATGAGACTTGTTGATGATGCATCACTCTACCGTATTACAAAGAAAAATGGTATTAGGAAAGTTATAGACCAAATAAATAAAGACTTGTCATTAATTTATGAATGGTTTATAAATTGGAAATTATATTTAAATATTGATAAATGTAAAGCTATGGTTTTTCCACTATTTCTTACGTTGTGGAACAAAAACAGCTAGACTTAATTTTAAAGTCTAATCTTGACTGGGCAGCACATATAGATTATGCGTTAAGTGAAGCGAATCGTTTAACTGGCCTTTTAAAACTCCATACACGTGTATTAGCTAGACTTAATATATAAGCCATTTGTTTTACACTTGTTCAGTTATGCGTCAGTCATATACGGAAATACGATAGACAAAAATCTTGACAAATTAGAATCGGCTCAATATAAGGCAGCGCGTGTGGTATCAGGGGCAATGATGTATAGTTCAATGGAGAGAGTGTTCGTAAGTTTTAAGTGACATTGGTTGATTTTATTCCAAAAAATAATAACGGGAAAAACACCTTCATTTTTGAAAACCTTGCTACCATCGCGATCAGATCTACCTATCATTTTTTCTTATTCGCTTCGAAGTCGTGAAAATGCTTCTTGCTAGCTACTCCACACTATCGTTTAAATATGTCATATGACATATTTAACATATTCAATGATCTTTCGTACTGCCAGAGACTACAACGAATTACTACTGGATATACGCACGACATTCCGTATAGCCAAATTTAAAACTCGAATATCACAATCATGCGAAATACCGAAGTTGCCATTCATTCCCAATAGAGACACAGAAATCAATTCTTGTAGATGCAGAGTCGGTTTCTCACAATTGTGAGTAGATTTGTTTGTTCACAATCGTGTTTCCAATCTTTTCTGTTCATGTGGCAATGAGACGAAAGAAAGTGTTTCTCACTACTTTTTGGAATGTCCCTTGTTTGATACTGCTAGATGGGCTGTGCGTTCTGTATTTCGAACAGATCTATCTTATCTTTCTTTTGAATTAAAAACGTTACTATTGGAAACTTGCCTAGCGCCTAAAAGAAATTCAAATCATTGTCGAAGCTGTCATTGACTGCATAATTCATACGGATCGATTTGCTGTGGGTGACTGATAAATACACTCTCTTTCTTTTGCACTGCAGTCTACAACACAACATATTTCCCTCTCCTCTTCTGTTTCTTATTATCAGTTTTCATATTATCATAAACTTAAAATCGAATGTTATTGTATTCAAGTAGAATCTTAAAAAAAATGTAAATATACTAATTTTTTTCGATTCAATTGACTTTGCGTCATGGTCTTTGTCTGCTAGCTTAATTTAGTTTATTATAAACAAACTAAATTCAATCAAACATCTTTTAAGATCAAGATTAAATAGGTGTCTACGTAAAGTGTATTCAGTTCTGATATATTGAACAGGATTAAAAACAGTAAAAGATGAGAAACATCAACGCTAATTGACAGCACGCCTCAGAAAGAGAAGTGGAGATAGATCGAGTCCGATGCGGTGATTATGATCAAGTCATCAAAATTTCGTCGTATTTCTGACATAACTTGCTCAACTTTGACCAAAACAAGGCGGTATTTACAGTTAGGTAGATTTGAGTGTTTCCTATAGAATGGTGTAAAAAGAATTTCGGAAGCTCATTAGTGTTAATGAATAATAATGAATTTTCTGCGAGCACCTTTCGACTGACCATAATTACCTCAAATGAGGTAGTTATGGTTAGTACGTGTAATTTACACGGAAAAGTCAGAATTTGGATACTATCAGCTTACAGAGCGATTTCACAACAAAACAAATGGAAAAGTTGTAGACGAGCTCTATCACATGAATTGAAAACTGGAACAAAAACGCATCCTTCCACCAACTTCAATAACATAATGAATTTTGCAAAATTCTAGCACATTTTTTCACCTGATTTTTAACAATCTGATTAAGTTGATACATTTAATTATTGTGTAATCAAAGAATTGTTAAACTTTTCGTACTCTACAGATGCTTCTGCTTTTCTTTAGTAAAAGAAAAATTTTCAAACGTAACTTTATTTTCGAATTATGTAACGTTTAATTGGATGACCTCAAGGTATTGGGATGTACTTCAGACCAATTTTAGGAAAGAATAAAGAACTGAGACAACTTTATTTAAAAGTCATTGAGAAATATGTTTGACCGTACAAAATATACATGTGTATGAACTTCAACTCAGCATTGGAAACAGGATAAATATAATCATTAACTGACGAAATAACAGAATAAAGGTATGAGTTCATATGACAGAGCTCCTCTACAACTTTTCCATTTGTTTTGTTATGAAATCGCTCTCTGTAAGCCGATGGTATTCAAGCTCTAACTTTTCCGTGTAAATTATGGAATGTGGTCTGCTAACTCTGCTACCACAAGGGAATTCAGTGGTATTTTTTCTTCATTTTGCTATGCCGATATATACCAAACAGAATCATGCAGAGAGTTGCGATACATCTTAAATTGAAGAGGAAAGTCTTGTGAACATTTTAAGATATATCTGCACTCTAGAAAATGCCTCTTTCTGAAGGTCTTAATAAAACATTGAGTACTACTTCAGAAATTCAAATTTTTCAAAATCGAAAAGTAGTACTCAATGTTTTATTAAGACCTTCAGAAAGAGGCATTTTCTAGAGTGCAGATATATCTTAAAGTGTTCACAAAACTTTCCTCTTCAATTTAAGACATCTGACGACTCTCTGCATAGTTCGGTTTGGTATATATCGACACCACAAAATGAAGAAAAAACGTTACAGAATTCCCTTGTGGTAGCAGAGTTAGCTGACCACGTCGATGGACTAATGATACTCAACTACCGATTTGAGGTAGTTGTGGTCAGTCAAAAGGTGCTCGCAGGAAATTCATTATCATTCATTAACACTAATGATCTTCCGAAATTTTTTTACATCTTTCTATAGGAAACACTCAGATCTACCTAACTATTAAATACTGCTTTGTTTCGGTCGGTGCTAGGTCAATTTGCCGCAGATCTTTTCGTCGAGGTCATCTTGTCGCAGACAATTCGTCGCGGACATTTAGTCGCCGATCTTTTCGTCGTACGGACATTTATACGCATCACTTTTGTCGCACGATTTGTTTTAACATAATTTTTGAACGATAAAAGGACGACAAATTGTCTGCAACAGAATGACCGCAACAAGAAGACCTGCGACGAAATGTCCGCGATGAATTATCCGCGACGAATTGACCGGTCATCGTTTCGGTCAATGTTGAGCAGGTTATGCCAGAAATACGATGAAATTTTGATGACCTGATCATAATCACCCCTTCGAACTCTATTAAATTCGAGTTGTAGCCCGTTTTTATGTTCATTAGCACCTGGAGGGAAGTTCGAAGAGTTATTTTGATGGTTTAGAAATTATTATGCCGTATTCACTGAACTGTCACAACACTGTAGTGTAAATTAAAAATCTCACTATTGGCGTATACGCGATCATAATACAGCTCTAGTCAACATTATCTCAACATAGTAGTTTTGAAATTAAGCATAAACTTTTTGAACGTTCAGTATATCCAATCTGTAAAGAAAGATTCCATTCTTTTTTTCCTAATTACTGTGTAAATCATGTTTCCAATCCATTCTACAATCCACGCTCAAATTTCAAGTATGCAAAATATCGTTTTGTTCTTGATGTTGTACATAACATAACCCTTTTATTCATATTGCATTAACTTCTTTATTGACAACGAAACTCACCTGTATCCATATACTGTCTCTTTTTTTTCTTTTCTTATGTATGCACTACGTTTAAAAGTTCGTTTTCTTTTTGAAACAAAAAAACATTCTTTTTTGCACTTTCTTTTTATACATTAAACAGTGTTAAAATTTTAACTTTTATATGTTCAACCACACTTTGCTATTGAGTGGAACAAAATGTATTGAACAGGATATTCTTTCGTTAAACTTCATCTCTATAATTTGAAATCTTGTGATAGTCTACACGATTTAGGCTGATCAGAAAGAAAAAAAGAAAAAGTTTCTTCTTTGAGTTTTTTTGCTATTTTCTACTATTGTTAAATAATGTTTGAAATTGATCTTTTTGAGCTGACGTAATACTAAACACTGAGTAAAAAAAGTTTTCTACTACGCCACAGAAAGTTAAGATTAACAGTTCATTTATTTCACATAAGATCGTACTATTGTGTATGGTCATAAACTTTTCGTTACTTCCCGAACTCCGCACACTTTTAATTAATTTCAAATTGAGATCAAAGAATCTTCAAAAGCGGTTGGATGAAAGTGTGCAGAGTTTGGGCATGAACCAAACTTTTCTGAGGTTTAACGTTTTTTATTTCCTCTTTAGGATGATCAACCAGTATCATATGAAATTGATCAATTATATAAGCAACGCAATCAATTGTTGAATTTTATTGAACAATTTGAAAAATCTAATTCATCGCTAAAAGATTTTCTTCAACATCAGTACCATTTAGAGGCAGAACATGGTCATTTACATGAAGAAAAAGAAAGTCTATTAACACGTCTCCATTATGTTGAAAATGAAAATAGACAAATACGTCGTCTTTTATTAGATCGTGAGAACGATAATATATCACTGAATCAAGACTTAGATAAGCTTCATTCACATACAATCGGTTTCGATACAATAAAGACGTCGTTAGAAACAAATCGAGCACATTTGCAGCGTGAGCTGCATGCAAAGGAGGGCGACATAAATCGATTACAATGTCAACTTCGAGTGAGTTGATCAACTATTGTATTATCTTGATTAAGTCTAGCATATCTCTCTCGTTTTTTATAGATGCTCGAACGTGATTTGCATAAAAATCGTTCACAATGTGAAAATCTGCAACGTTCAATTGAAAAAAAAAATGATTTACGTAAACCAATGTTTTCTGGTGTAAATCGTCGCCGAGTAATAAATACTGAAAAATTACAAACACAATTGAATGAGAAAGATGAATATATTGAAAAATTAGAAAAACAATTGATAGATCTTAAGAGCGGTGGTAAAGTTCATGAAAAATTGATTAATGCTGAAACAGAAATAACACGTTTGCAAACAAAATTAGAACATAGTGAGCGACTGATGAAAGACTATAAAGAGCAATTGAATACGTCAACGTCAAAAATTGAACGAAACAATTTAACAAAAAATCATTTATCTGAAATGGAATTGGAAAAAAGGCGTGTTATACTACAAAAACGTATTGAAGAACTCGAACCTTTACCCGAACTGTTGAGACAGGCTGAATTTAAAAATCAAGAATTGCAAACAAAACTAATTGAATGTGAAAAACGAATAAATGAACAAACGTCGTATATCAATGAATTAACATCAAAAGTAAGACGACCAACAAATATCAATAAAAACGTTTTCTTCAATCTTACTCTGTTTTTATAGCATAGTGTACAATATCGTCTATTAGACAGAATGAAAGAAAAAACATATTCTTCAGACGACGATAATCGAACGTTGCAGCAAAAAATCGATTTACTTGAACGGTAAGACATTTTTCTTGTCAAAAGTCACTTAAACTTTTTTCTGTCATTTCCAGACAACTATGTGCTTCTGAAGAAGAAAATACAAATATTCACAGAAATCTTAATATTAAAGATGAAACAGTGCGCGATTTACAAGTAAGTTTTTTGAAACATCGTTTATCGGTTTGTTACTATTATATTTATTTTAAGGCTCGGTTAAATTCAAAAACATTTGAACTTTCATCAATAACAAAACAATTTGATAATACACAAAACGATATTAAAGCCAAAGAGGTGGAAATAAGAGACACCTTTGGCTCAAAAGTAAGTAATGTTTCGTTATTATTGAAGTCTTTTGCACTTATTCGTCTAACTTTTAGGAACGTATGCTACAACAACGCGTACATGACTTGGATAATCAACTAAGTAAACTTCGCCTCGAATTTGGACAGTTAAAACGAGAAAAAGAAGAAGTAAGATACTACTACAGTGATTGAGAAATCGTAACCTTTACAGCTAATTTCATAAAGCAAAGTTGAAACTCTTCCACCTTTGTCCAGGCAGACTGAGAAAATATTTCCTTATTAGTAATTGCCAGCTTATGGTGTCCGCTTACACTGAAAAATAATCCGTTTTTTTATCTGGCGCGTCGTCATCTTGCCATAGTAATTCAACGATATCCATTAATGTCCATCTCAGTGGACATTGGGTCTTAAAGGACTATACTAGAAATTATACGTTTTTAACCTACGATTACGACCTAAATTATTGCTATAATTACTTCCTAAAGAAAAGTTTTTAAAAACCATGTAAGCATTTTCCTTTTGTTTTTAGCTTGAACGTCGGAATACATTACAGTTAAGTGATTTACGTGATAAATTAGAACAATCCCATAATACAAATCGTTCAATGCAAAATTATGTTAATTTTCTAAAAACAACCTATTCCAGTGTGTTTAACGATTCTCTAAACACATTTCCATCGACGGTTAGATTAAATACTATTCTTGATACGCCCATAACATTTCCCTGAAAAACAGCCTCCTTTCTTTCTATTTACTTTCCAACTAAAAAGGCTATTTAGCAGTAGAAAACAGCGACAAAGTTTAAAGTTTTATGGCAAACAATGTTTTTTCCATGGAATTAGCATTCCATCACCATATATCAATAAATAATCGTCCCTCTCAGATATTCGTAGATTAAATAGGCTACTGGAAACCTATTATCGTTTTTTGAATAATTTTTTGCAAATTATTGTTGTGATATTTAGTTTTTAGAATAGAAGAACATTTAAGAAGTCGCTGAGATTATTTTTTATGCGTGTTTGTGTGTGATTAGTACTTTTTATTTCTGTATGTTTATTCCTTCATTATAGTTCGAATTTTTGCGTTGTAATTCATTTAGATTAGTAGTACAATTTTTTGGTAGTTTTTGTTGTCTTATTTTTCAAATATAATTACTGAAAAATAAGATTTGTAACATACATCATAGTATTCTAATATATGCATGATAAAACAAGAGGAAAACAAATTAATTCATCTATTTTAAATTGAGACGAATGGATCGCCTATAAATGAACAATGGAAAATATCTATTCGTGTAGAATGGTCTAAAAGAAAAATCTCGAAATCAGATCTTAATAAATTTTTAAAGATTTTTCAACTTTGTTCCTCAACAAGTTCTTCACAGAACTAAGAACTTGTGTAAATTTATCGAAATCTTTCAAGGTTGTGAACGTGACTAGCTGTTCAAGCTTTTTCATAATTTTTGTATTAGAATCTGTATGACATAAATCTTAATAAACAGCTTGCTCAAGATGTGGTGCAGATTCTGACTAATCAGTCTTACACTAATTACAATAACTAGTCCGAAGCTTAACAGGTTTAAGAATTCAGTAGAAAATTTTTCACGTTAATTTTTCACCATTTTTTCATATTTTGGTGTTTTCACTACTTTTTACTGTTTCACTACTTCTGACTGAATATTTTACAACGATGCTAGAGCTGGTAAACATGCATAAAGAGCAATGCATTCACCCACAATGTTTGAGTTGAATTTCGAAAATTTTCAATGCTCTGTAGTACATATTAATTCTTATACAAGGTATTACAAAAGCTACTTACTGAATAAAAAATTTTAATAATTCCGCCATTTCTTAACCAAACTTCAAGATTGCTTTTTTGTTTGATAGAGGAATGGTCCAAATTTTATTCGATATATTTGAAAATTTTTGTTAATACTTGGAAAAATGTTTGGGTTTATTGTAGTGAAATTCAAGTTTTTAGAACGCTTTTCTAATAAATTATGTACTGCAAAATTTTTGGAATTTAGATAATTTTTAAAATAAAAATAAAGTAGATGATTTCCCCTTTCACGTAACAAAATAATTATTTGCTTTTGTTAAAAATGACCGAATGGTGTGGATTTCTACAGGCATGGTTGTCTCATTTAGAAAAGTACAAAAAAAGTAATAAAAGTTTTTTTCCAAATAAAATTAAGTAATAAAGGGAACAACTACTAGTGAATTTTTTATACAAAAAGATAGCTCGACAAACCGGAATCGTTTGGAAGTCTGTAAAAGGTTGTATGAGGCTATTGCAGAAGTCGGAATCTGTAACTCACCTTAGTAACGAGAAATTAATCTCTTTTGAAAAAAGTTTAAATTGAACAAAAACATTTGAATATGTGACATTGTAGAACAATTGGAGTTCTATAGAGTAAGACATAGTACCACTCTGACAAAGATTCCGTTCAATCACGATAGGCTCAACAATCTTTACAAAAAAACATGTGTTGTAAGTTTTATTATTTCGCCACACTGACTTTTTTTATACAAAAATTTCCAAATATATGAAATAAAGTTTAGAACATTCTTCTATCAAACAAAAAAGCAACGTTGAAGTTTGGTTAAGAAATAACGAAGTTATTAAAAATTTTTATGCAGTAGTGACTTGTGGAACACCCTGAACATATGTAGGAGGGGAGGGATTCAAAACAAAACGGTGATTAAAATATATCACTAGTGGATATAGCCCACTGAATTGAATCAGTTATCATGCCACTTTGTAAATCCTGTCCACGTATTGATGATGAATTTCCAGTCTTATGCATTTGTACATGTACTGCTGGATGGAGCAATAGCTACCATTCTAGACGTAAATAAAATCGCTGACGAGATAGGCCAACTGTTCTGTGAAAATTGGTAGATTTGACAGAGTAACGGGTAACTGATTTTTGTTCAATTAATTTTTTCCCAGCAGAATTTTTTCAATAGTTTATTTTATATGGACATTGAGGAGAACCAATCATAGGATTACCTTCCTAATTCGGGCAACAGATTTCGTTTCTACGTTTCGAATTATATTTTGGTTTATTTTGTTGATCGCGGTTTACTGTCGGTTTGTACGTATATGAACTATTGGCCACGTTTTAATTACTATCTGAATGGGAAAACGTTTTTGTCCATTTATTTGGTTGTTGTATAAAGTTACTATTGCGGAAATATGAGTGGACCATTGATGTACTCGATGCATTATTCGATTGTAATTAACATTCGTTGATCGTGACGCATTGAACTTTTTATGGTATTTCTTTCTTTGCTTTTGTAAACTACCATCATTATCGTGGCATATTGAAGCATCAGACATAAACTGAATTTTAGTAGGATCAAAATTCTGTCATAAATACCCTTCATTTGTTTGCCGTTTCATTGGTAATTTATGCTTCATTATCTGATGGTATGTCGCTATCGAGGGCATTATTTATATCCGACGAACCAGGTTCTCCAGCCGGTTGAATGGAGACAAAAATTTGGGGTAATTTTATTTAGAACAACGATACTTTTTTTCTCTCGCTCAAGTTAATTAACACATGTTCGATGTGTAGACCGTAATCACTATAAATGAAAGTAAGTAGAAACTCTTAGAAACCATTTCAAACACTAGGCAGTGTTATTTTTTATCATTAATGAAATTAGAGAGTATCCATGATATCGATTTAGCATTAAAAAATGCAGCAGAAAACTTACGTTTTGGATAACAGGTTTATATCGAATTTCGAGAAAAATCTTCGAAAATCATTCTATTTTCACTTGTAAACCAGTTTTTTTATTGTATTTATTATTTATTATTGGTATTCACTATTTTTTTATTGTCAAACTATTTTATTGTACTTTGGTATTGCAACCCCAGTTTTTCAGAACTTCTACTTGCATTACTCTGGGAATGACCTGCTTCTTACAAGAGTGCTGAAATACTATGATAAATTGTCCATATGTTCTGTAATTCTCAGTGAAGCCAGTTTCCTGTAAAAATTTGAGTGGACAATGATATAGTGGAAGCACATTATAGGGGATGGCGGAATTTCATTTTTTCGCATTCTGTGATTTATAACTCGCGAACGGCGAAAGCAAACCTTCTAAAATTTTTAGCATAAGTAGAAAACCATGAGTTCTTCTACCAAAAAAGTTTCATTGGAATTGGTTGAGCCATACAAAGGTTACTGGAAAAAAATGGAACTTTTTACCGAGTCAAATAAAAATGTCAAAATACCCTTCGTGACGGAATTTCATCCTTTTTTTGTATGGTTCCATTGCGGAAGGTTAAACTCAAAGATGAAGATATTCAGAAAAAGGTATTTTTAATAGTAATAGATAGGCTTATATGTGCTCTGTCTGATGCAATCTAAAAGGAAGCTAACAAACTTGTTCACACTACGTCCTCCCGTGCTCCGAAACGGGTTTCTTTTGCTCAGAAGCGGTTGTATATCACTCCAAAAATCATATTGAAGAAATTAAAGCATTTTTTGTTAAAAACACCTGAGGGGGACCCTTGCCAGCGTTTTTTTGAGAAAAGTCTTTTCATTTGACGCAGTTTCACACGCTGATTCTAGATATGCCATTGGTTTTGAATAGAACTACTTTAGAGTAGAGATGTGCACGGGTACCGCTTTCCTACTTGTACCTGACCGAAAAAGGAGGTATTTAGCTGGAAAACCTATAACTCAGTCTAGGATCATTTATGCTAATTTATGCTACTCGTACAGATGTATTGTGAGTAGAAGAACATTCTGGTAAAGTTTCAGTGGATTTGGAGTTTAGGCAAATTTAAGCGTCTCATTATACTGAGACGTGGTACTTAAGAGGAGGTTCAGATTGTCGCGTAGAGTAAATGCCAAACAGCTAAGAAATAGAATAAAAACTACCTGCATTCTAGACGACTTATGATTCATGTGGTAGCATCGTTCCTGTTGGGAAAGTTTCCCGATCAGGACATATTTCTCGATCGGAAAAGTACAAACGAACTGATCGTTGTCTTGACATTGTATAAGGCGATTTTTATCGCTAATGTAATGAATATGAATTTATTTCTGGATATTCTTGATTCATTATTAAACGACAAAGGATTTTTATTAGGTCTGTTATTAATTATTTCCGTAACTATTATATTTCTATAGACAATTCTCATGTCATTTATTCGACTTATTCAATGATCAGCGTTCTAGATTGTCGTCGTATTTATCGTTCTAAAAAAACTGCGGATGATTATGAAAATACATTAGCTGAAATACTAGAACAGTTGTATTCAACTTTTTGTTCTCTGAACATGAGAGTGGATTGAAGGGATTGAGATAACGACAATTGTACGTGTTTTAAAGAAACATCCTAACGTTAGTGCTCAACATCATCGAACAGAAACAATTTTCTGTTTTCATTTTGTTGATACATTTTGTTTATTATTTGTATAATCTTTTTTGTACAATTCACAAAAAACCCTCAACACATCGATAAGAAAATGACAAGGTGAAAGACACTAAATAAATGTAAATTTGCAAAAAAATAAAAAATAATATGACAACCTTCAGAATAAAAAATTGAAATGAACATGAATCTTTATTCCCCCTATTGATTAATTCGTTTAATGGGATATCAGTTAGTGATAAAGCCTATTCAGGTTAGGAGAGTAATGATTGAGACGAAGGAGATTGTACAGAAGAAGAGGAGGAGGAGGAAGGTGGTAAATTAGTGTAAATGGATGGCTGTTGTTGTATAGTATGTTGATCATGGTTACTATTAGATGAAGTCGATAACAGAGGAAAATGACTCTGGTTTAAATTGTTTGTCACATATGGAATATCACTAGAAGGAGAAGAATAAGGTAATTGAATTGAAGATAGAGTGTCAGAAGACGAAGCATCTTGATTTGAAAATGTGGTGGTTATTGCATTTGATGGTAATGGAATAGTCGGCGGTAAAGAAGTAGATGATGGTTCTATTATTGTTGCTGTCGTAGTAGTATCATAATTTAATATTTCTCTATGAGCTTCACGAATATATTGACATTGTTTATAATAAATTTTTGCCACACCTTTCGTAACTATAAACGCTATGCCGCCCTAGAAAAAACGTAGGCTTTCTAACATGTTTTTAAAGTTTCTATCTCCGTTGATGAAGTAGTTTTTTAAGAGAACAATTTATTCTCTTGCTACATACCAGTAACGTTCGTTGAAAGTTTGAATGTACACGTTGAAACAAAAACTTTCCAATAATTGTAGCAATTGTAGGCAAAATTAATCCACCACATATCAAACGTGTTAAAGAAGCTGGATTCGAATTCTGATTTCTTTCGGTTGGTAATCGTGGCAAATACGATATACGATCTTTAAAGAAAGAAAGCAGACGACTGTATATAAACATTTTAATGATCATGAAGACTAATTACCTTCTGGAAATAAATAATGCATTAATGGTAATTTCGACGAATGCTTTCGCCAAAACTTTAATACTGCATCTTCCCAACGAATCATGCGTCCCAGAATAAGTCTAAAATAGATTTCAACCATTAATGATAGTAATCATCAAATCAAGTCGGTTCTTTTTCAAACATGAGTATGAACTAAACCGCATACCCTGTTGGTATTGTTGGTAGACCAATCAACAAAAATAATGGATCAGCTTTTTCCATAACACTCAGTCCTTCTTTGTGACCAAGAATCTATTCAAATAAACTTAACATGAATCATGAAAAGCATTCGGGTATAAAAGACGCGAACGAAATAATACAAGCTGTACAGAAGAAATTTAGTAAGAATTGTTAAAATAAAATGTCTTTTATTTCTGTAACTAAGGTACTTCACAAAATATTTTCTACAGACATGGTATTCAATTTTCTATACTTTGAGAAGAAAATAATTAACAAATATATAGACCTGCATAATTGTGACAGCACCATACGTGACTGCTGTCCAATACACCGATCCCACAAGTATTCCTCCAGCAAGAAATGGACAAAAACGATTCAATATACGCTCCATTAAATCCAACGTATAAACTAATGGTCCTAAAACAAACAAATAAAAAGAACGTATCTCAGGACCTGTTTATAGAAACTATATCATAAAGTAAACACAATTACCCTGTTTTGGATAGACAATAATGTACTCGGTATTACACTGTGGACAGGCTACTTTAATTGTACTATTTCCTTGTTGTTTTTCATCTATCCAACGTTGTAAACATTCCTGATGAATCCATTTCGCTGTTCCACGACATCGACAAGGTGACACCCACGATGCTGAAAAGTCATCATCTTCTGTTGCAAAACAGACCCAACAATGTTTTCTGAAGCACAAAAATCAAAACAGAAGGTCATGAAATATAAGAGCTTTTGTTGCCAATCTATTTACCTTGTTTGTCCACTTTCATTTGATAATGCTGTTCCAGGAGCAAATGACGATGAGCTTAGCAAAAGACAAGGCGAAGAAGGCTGATCAAATAATGTGTTACTGTTGTTCATCTAGAAATGAATAAAAACAGTTAAACCTTAATGGTGCCTACCAATGGAAAAGAAGAAACAAAAAAAGAACCCATTAAAAAGAAATAAAGTTGAGGTATTTGATACATCCTCCTTTCTTCGTGCATTACTTGGTGCATTCCTTGGCTTACAATTTCTCTTAACGCATGGCAGAAAAGATGATGAAACCTATACATATGATTTCAACCAAGTCAATCACGATAAGAGACGAGTTTAAACGATTGGTTATCTTATTCTTGCTTAAGATACTAGGATAACCATCCAGAATCGATTATCTGCTTTTTCTCTTTATTATTGAACCTGGTCATATGCTTATCATGACTAATCGCTATTTGCTTAATCACATTTCGAATCTGATTAATCATCATATAGTTCGCATTTAGACGGCAAGTCAACCGTAATTAATAATACTACGGAAACGTAGTGAGAGTAATATTGTAATATTGAGAGTAATGTAATGTAATATACAGTATTAGACCATCTATATATCATTTCTTATATCAATTTCTTATGTCAATTTCTTATATGACTGTACGATTTCTTCGTTATTATTTGAATTTCTAATCCAATAGAATCTTAGAAAAGAAACTCCTTAGAAACGCGTTTAAGAGCGAAGTAATTCTTTTACTATATATCGATAGATAGTGTATGCGCAAAAGCATGAAAATCGAATACCGCCATCTTTTGTCGCTCTCGATCAAAGCAAATATGTATGTTGAGAATATTGTCAATGTGTCTGTAATTGACATTAGGAAAACGCGATTGAGTGGGTCAGCCAAATGTTTGAACAAGCACTTGACTAGCAAATTTACATAGAAAAGTCCACAAGTACTGTCCTCATTACTTAATCCAAGTACTTGGCTCACTAGGAATCATACTTTCGAAGAAAAGAAAGAAGATACAAGCGGAAATAAATCCACTGTTGTACTCTAAAATTTTCGATGACACAAGCTCAGTTTTGTGCGAATGATACGGCCTTGAACACATGAACTTAGTTTTACTACATTTGAATTACTGTAATCTGCTTCATGATTATGGTATCGCCTTACTTTTGCCTCTCCGACTCTTTAGTTTTAATGTGAAGTACAAAGATCATTGCACGTAATAACAAATCATAATTAGGAAAGTCAAGGGCGATCATTTCGTGTCTTGGGTGATAGCAACAGTATGTACTAAATGAGTGTACATCTGATCTGCAATAAAAGTAAACTATTGACACATTTACAAACTCTCTTTTCACACTCAAGTTTATTGTAAAATCAGGAATTTCTCGATTTGCTGATAATTCTTGAGTTATCATTTTGTTTTATAATCTTGTTCGCATGTAAGTGTGAATTAAATATTCGTATACTTTGGTACATAGAACTAGTTATTCGAAAAACGTGCTAGATGCATGAGTCCACTTCCTTGCAAAACTGTTATGTCATGGCATTTTAGACAAAATTTTTCACATCTGTTTTGATAAAACAAACAACATTCTCTTTTCAATTTTTTACTGATTTTCCATCTTTTTTATAGACAGACTCTCGACTCAAATGTTAATAAACGATACTGAGTATCCATCTGTACTTGATACAAACCATGTTACTAATCAGAAACATCTATAAAAAACTTTGAAATTCCTACTAAATTCGTATATGCCGATAATGTACATCAAAAAATTACATATCTGACTCGTTTGTTAATTGGAAAAGGTATAGATGAAAATAGATTAGATTCGACTAATGTAGTGATTCGTGAAAGAACCTCACCGATAGCCTGACCAGTGCCGTGGCCAAAGAAAGGGTGTTGGGGGTGTACGCTCCCTCTGCTCTTTAACAATCTCTTTTCTCTCGAAATTTCCCTGAGCTCTTGGCCAGATTTGGTAATCCACCTTATCAATATTTGAGGCTCCTCTGTCAGAAAATGGCAATTTTGGTCAAAAATACCGATTTTGAGATTTATAATTAGTTAGATAGCCCTAACTGTCTACTTTCGAATGCACTATGGTTTGTTGGTTTTACGATGGTTTTTGAGGGTTTTACCGAGATCTTTCTGAAACACTCAAAATCAGAAAAAACGACTTTTTTGCAAATTTTAGCCATTAGAAAAGTATCCCTCACGTATTTCTGCATGTGTTCATTCGATTCCCCATAGTCAATAACCTATGACGAACTGTTCTCATTTTCCTCCTATACCACATGCTGAAGAAAAAGAACTTGATTTCTAAAGTCAAAATTTGTTTTGCGTATTTTTCAAAATGGGTTTTCCTATTTTTATCTGTTCGTGCCCAGATTTCTCCGCCATTTTACACGCTAGAAAGCTCGGGAAGGTCTTAAAATGAAGCGACTACTTAGCGTTACAAGCTAGCAAGGCCGGATTTTTTTATTTTCAGTTTAATTTTTGAGAAAAATAAAATTTTTTGAAAAGTAAGTCGTAATTTTCCAACATTTTTAAAAACAGCTTTCGGAAAAAATAAATTAAAAAATCCGACCTTGCTGCGTTGTAGCGACAAGTCTTGGCTACATTTTAAGATCTACCCGAGCTTTCTAGCATACAAAATGGCGGAGAAAGCTGGGCAACACCTACTTTTTGACCCTTAATTTCAAGACAACTCGGGGAAAATTCAATACTTCGAGCTCAAATTTTTTGTGATATATTAAACACAAGGAACATATTCTGTGAAAATCAAGATCGGATGTTCTGGAACAGAAATGGATTTCTGACAGGGGGGAGTCTTTTTTCTCCTGCTTGTTTTTGTCCTGTTTTTGCTCTCGCCACGGGACTGAGTCTGCCGGAAAAGAAAAAGCTTTCACTCAAGATCCTAAAATTTGTCACTAAATTTTTGTTACAAGAAGATTCACTAGGATGAACAAAAAAACCTGTATGGTCATACGATTAACTCGTTCGCTGAGAGAGGTTTGAGAACTACACGCTCGATTATGTATTCCAAATATGTGTACATATCCTGTATTTTTGACGAAATAATGCTAAATAAGACTCTTTCTCGAAACGTTTATCCTAATTCGTCTGTAGGATTCATCTCCGTCGCAGTTGAGGAGGAATAAATGAACATCACTTGTTATCTTAAAAATAGAACAGTTGTTTATCATGTCATTTATCAAATGTTTGATTATATTTTAAAAAACAACATTCGTTTGTATTTATTGTGATAATCAAAGTTCAAATTCAAATGAATCATTGATGCAATGCTAACAATTTTGTGTTTATAGATTGATTTTTTTTCAAGAGTTGTAAAGAGGCTGTCACATCAGAAGGCCCTTTCTCCCTAAATAGAAAACCCTCCCGGACCTCTTCGTGTAATAGTTGAAATAGAAGACTCCCCCTGTTTTCAAGATTTTTACGAGAAAAAACGTCAGTTATACTGCTAACAAAACAATATTTTGGGAAAACCTTTTTTCTGAACACAATACAAGTAGCACACTTTAAAACTCAGGACAGCTTAGAAGACCCGAGTCTTCTAGTGTGACAACCCCTTTATTATTTCGCTCTAAACATTTCTGATTCTTTTGGCCAGTAGGATCTCTGTTTCATTTGACAACTGCTAATTGTTTAGAAACATACTAAAAACTGACGCGAAAAAATATTTTGGGTGAAAACTGATGAGTTACCGATTATATGTAATTTCAATCACTAATAATTGAATGATAGATACTTTCTGTTTTGATTTCATGTAGATGATGGTATCAGACAAAAAAAAAGAGAATCCCATTTAATAGCAAAGACACACCTGCACAGAAGCACATGAAAAGATGAAGAATAATGTAAAAAACGTTTTTAGTGATTAAATCTAGATTAGAAAGAAAAAATAACTGAACAAATAGACCATAAAACATAAGAAAAGGAGAGAGATAAACAATCGTTGTTAAGTCGTATATATTCGATTTTTGAGAAAAAATGTTCACGTATAAGTCATTGTTCTGTTCATTTGTTTATCCTTGTATTTTTATTTTTAGTATGTTATATGGGTGCGCGGCAGAATATGTCCTTCTAGTCATTTCTGTATTAGCTGTGTTTAACTTGTGCTGCTGTGTACTCATGATTGTTTGTCAAATAATAAACTAACTAACTAACTAACTAATTTTCAGTCTTTAATTATCGTTTGAATTGGTCTGGTAACGGCTGTTGTTTGTTTAAAATTCGCTGCTGCTTGATATTGAAGTTGATAGGCCATTTGATGAATTTTAAAACCATATAATCTAAAATAAGAGAAATATAGTCTAAAACATAATCTTATATGTATACATTAATATACCTTGCAACAAATTGATTAGTCGGTCGTTTCGGTCGATATTCTGGATGTACCATAAATAGCATATGTGGAAAACCAGTACTGAAATAAGCTCCATCTGTATGATGATGACGGCTCGATTTTGGTGTATAAACATCCATACATTTTGGACCTAAAACAGAATATAAAACACATAATATAGTTGATAAAATCCACTATATGACCCAGCATGACATGGGTACTTACAATATAACTTGACCATGGCTTCACCAGGCACCTCAGATAAACCAATCTATAAAAAATGAAAAATATAAAGTTGAATTTATTTGTACTAAGTTTGGAAGAAAAAAGAACTGACTGGAAGCATTGGCTGATTATCGCAATAAATTCTTGGACATAAACCAAAATCGCCATTTTGAAATTTTTCTAACATTTGTGATAAACCATTATTTGTCAAAATATATCGTGCATGTATTAAACCGTACAACATTTCAGCTGCTTGTTCAATCAGATCTGATTGATTTGGATTCTCTTGATTATCTAATTCATCATCTGGTTCTAAATCCAATATCATGTCTAATGCTTGACGATAATGTGGCACTTGTTCATTGAGGCCAGTTAAATTAAATTTATCTTGGATATAATCTTCATCAACTTCACAAAAAAATTCATTACCACGCAAACCACAAAACCATGATATCCATGATACCTCCTCGGATGAACTCATCGATGAGGATTTTGCTGAGGACGATGATTGCTCGTCTTTAACGAATGCTGAGGCCAGAACAAACAGATGAATTTATAAAATACAAATTGATGTTTGATTTAAATCTAAAAAAAGAACAAAGAAAAATGAACTGAAAATGATTTCTTATAGTAAACAAGAAATTACTCTTGGACGAACTCTAATATTTCAAGAAAAACTTATTGTTGCGTCTTATGATAGACGTCCACACAACAGGATTAGATTTTGCAGTAAACAAATGCGTCTATTCTAATGCGGGCATTTGGCATGCATTTATTATCAGTTGATAGTCAACAAAGTGTGTATCGGAGTGCAATGCGTGTAGTAATAAAAAGAAGCTCAGAAGCTGCAATCTACTTTGTTCTTAAGTAGCTGTTTTCTATTACTTTCTTCGACTAATTGGATTTCTCTCAAAGCTTTGTGTTTCAAAGCACAACTTTTAAATCTTCTACTTTATTTTGAAATCTAGCATCAGTCTCTGAGGTTCGTTCTAACATTCTCTCTGATAACATGCGGCTCTCTCAATCCAAATCTTTTTCATCTTCGACTACTACAGGAAAGCAGTATTGGCAGAAAAAATTTTGCTATGTCAGTTTTTAGGTGATAAAAATGTAATTCACTTATTAGACTGTTCACTTTTTCTGCTAAATCGGGTAATGCACGATGAAAGTACATTTCATAATTATGTCCGATTTACTTTTATTTTTTTAATAACGCCTACATACACATACAAAATCAAACGACAAATGAAAGAGAAGACCAAAGATAAAAAAATCTGACGCATCAAATATATAAAAAAAGGTGGGGACTGGCTACTAGTTTATCATTAGCCATTTGATGATAGACATTGAAAAATATGTCATAAAATAATCTTATTTGCGTTTACATTCACACGAATGAAATATAAGTTAGAAAAAATACACAACGAGCATTGTATCAGTGATTGGAAGAGATAGAGAAGAAAAAAAAGGAGGGAGAGGGATAATAGATGATCAATGATTGTATTGAGCGCAGAGCAATGTTTCTCCGATCTATTCTTTGAACTAAAACATAAAATTGGCGTAAGCACACATTCATAGATATATAGAAAAAAAAGCAAAAAAAAGCATGACCAGAGTTTGAATAGTGTAATTGCCAAAAACAAAACGACGATAAATAAGAAAAAAAAGAAAACAAAGAAAAACACAGTTAAACAGTCACTGCTGGTTTAAGTTGTTTATCAACAATGTAAAATTTTCCTTTATCACTTAACAATCCCCAACATACTGCAATTATTTCGCACACAACAACAAATGGTATAGTCATTATCGTTCCAATAATACGCAAAAAAAAATGAAAATAACCAAGTCTAACAAGAGAAAAAGAACGAACAGCCCCAATTATGTATAGATAAATATTTACTGCTCCAACATAACCAATTATAAAATTTAATGACCAATGTAATGGTATTGGACATAACGGAGTTAAAACAACATTTGATGATGTCAATGGTAAAGTTATCCAAGAATACAATGCAATACCTAAAAAAAAACAAATTAGAATTCAATGAAATACAAGTTTTATTGATCGATCGTGAGTGTTCATGAATCCAAAGATGTAGCAAAACCGAATTTTCAGGTTTAATTAGTGTTTAAAAAATGGAATACTAAATCATCAATTAAATGCTAGATGTGAGCATAATTGTGCATAAGTTCAAACTTACACTTTTAAATTCAAATTTGAACTTGACCTTTTTGAACTCGAAGGCTCAAACTTAAGCTCATATTTGATGTAACATACCTAAACAAAATCTAACGCGCAATGGTAATTTTCTATCATGTACAACAAGCAGTATTCCTTGAAGCCATCTTTTACGTTGTTGCAAAAAATCCCATATTGTGAAAGGTGATTTTTCCCACATTTCTCCTGAATAAAATAGAAATAAAAAATTTCTTTAGCGTATATTTTCAAGCAGTTAACAATACTCACCCTCAATCCATCCAAATCGATAATTTTTTGCCATTGCAGACATTGCAAAATATGTATCTTAAACAAAAAGACAACTATTCTTATTGTATTTTGGACGAGAGTTTATCTCATTACCTTCAGCTATACTGCCCGCTTTTCCATTATCAAATGTGACATTTAATTCACATGCTGCTTGACAAACAACAAATGATCCTTTGAATAAGAACGGTGGTTTATGAAGTTGTTTAAGACAAAATCTTAAGCATCCCATATCGACTCCGACTCTCATACTATCAGCCAATGTTGTTACTAAATTTACAATATTTTCATTTGCGTAAGTTATTAATCCTTGTCCTATTGAATTTTGTCCGTCATTAACAAAATTTAAAATTCCACGCAAACTATTCTCTGTCAATAATGTTTCTTCGTCAAGATGAACAATCCAATCTTGGTCTCGTAATACATTTACATCTTTTTCAAGTGCATATTGTAATGCACGTGATTTATATAAAGCACCCGTCTTTGTTCGATAATCTTTTGGTACAATTATTTCTCGAATATGTTTTTGTGAATATGTTGTATTCAGATTAATTAATTTATCGGTAACAACTTCTACAATAAAATTATCTAAACCAATTTTTGAGCATGTGTCCAAGTTACGTTTAACATTTGTACGAACTAAATCTGGATAATCACCGCGTGTAACAACTCTAATACAAATGTAAGGTGCTAATAGCGGAGAATTATGAAGATCAGGGCGTTCAGGAAAAACATTGTAAAATAACAAACCAAATGTATGACATAAAACTAATGGTAAAGGTAATAACGATAATAAACGAACAAAATAGATGAATATTGTTAACGGTAAACCATATAATTGAACAGGATCAATAGATGGAGAAGATTTATCAGTGAATGAAAAAATGACAATTCCACCGGCTAATATTTCGAAAATAAATAAAAATACAACAAAGCAGCACACATGGATAAAGTGACGACGATTAGAGGCATTCATAATTTGGAAGACAAAATAATTATTGATTTGTGGTTATTTACAAATTTTTTTGTTATTATTACACTCCGTCTATAAAAAAAATTAATAAATAAAAAAATAACATCAGTTAATTGAATGAAATACTCTAGTAGATTAAAAAATATCTATATAAAATGAAGACATACACACACACAATAATAGCTTATCTTCCACATGGATCTAAGAACAATCGAAATAAAAGAAATCAATAAGGAAACTAAAAAATTCTCAAAATTGTAGCAAAATGTTACCATGCGTGTCCAACCACTATTAGTTTATAAAATTGGTTTGCAATTATTTCCTCGAGCATTCGGTTTATAAATAAAAATCGTAACTGAGGGAACCAGTAATTGACTGTACAGAGATTCTTTTTTTTTTTCTAGCAGACGTACTTCTAATCGACATTCGGAAAGAGAAAGAGAGAAAGAGAGAGAGAGAAAAGAGAGAGAGAGAGAGAGAGAGAGAGAAATAACATTTGCTCAATATGTTGACAGAACAAAACAAAGCCAAGGACAACATAACAAAAATTGAAAAAATTGAATTTAAAAATCACCTACGCCCAGTAATTTCGTATAAGAAGAGAGAAGTATAATTCGATGATTAAAACAATGGACTGTTTTTTTTTTCACAGTAGGTATTTTCAAGTAGATATTAAAATAAAAACTTTTTTTCTTGTAAAATGATCCATCTCGTAACGTGTTCTAGTAAGCGTTTAGCAAATACTGTTGTGATAAAAACCGTATTTTTTAAGCATAAAAAGAATCCATAAATTTCTCTCTTTTTAACTTGTAGTAAAGAACAAATAATAATAATAAAAAATATTAGAAAGAAAACTATTTAGAAAAAGTTATTTTTTGTACTTTATGAAAAAAATGACAAGTTGTCACGATTGTAATCTCTACAATTGTTGACAATCAAGGACACCTAGAGACAAAATTATTTTGATTCTACATTGAGAGTAACTAAGACATGATCTGTAGATACAAACTTACTTTATTATTATTTGTTATTTATAACGGAATGATTTTAATAAGTGTACTGATTTATTATTGATGATATATTTGTTTCATATTTCATGTCTTTAAACATTTATTTTGTTTTACTACATCAGGTCATATATAATTAATGTAGAACACTACAAACAGAAGAAACTAACTAACAAATATTGTAAGAAGTCTTTTTGCTATGTCTCGTCGTACAGGCATATTTGTCATAAATGCATGAAAAATAATATGAAAATATGAAGCTGATGACCACCAATAACTGTTATTATTTTATATAATTGGAAGCCATGTTTTGTTTCATCTGAGAGAGAGAGAGAGAGAGAGAGACTAGAATAGAACAGAAGTAAAGCAAAGCGCAAGACAACACTACACAGTTGTTGAAATCAAACACTAAAATTATGACTTTTAAAGTATCAATTTTACTTTTGAACAAAATTATCCAAAAGTAAACTTGGTGCTCGATTCCTCATCCTGTGCACTGCTATAGTGTGTTCTACCCCTACTGCTCAACCCATACAGCTTGTAACATTGAACTTCATACGCGATTACCCATCGCCGTACTAATCAAAGTCTGTATACTCTGTGACGAGTCAGAAGACAGAGTAGATATTATAGAGTAGAGACACGTGTGGTAGAGAGAAAGAGGTACATGATACAGTATCGAGTGGATGAAACGAGTATAGATCAGCACGTGCTTTTAGAGAATGATTACATATGCAGAACAGAAAAGCTGTATATATTTTGTGGAGAGAAATTACGATAGAACAGAAGGAAAACAAAGCATAAGACAACACTACACAGTTGTTGGAATCGAGCACTAAAACTATGAAATTAATCTAGTAGTACACTTATTTTTTTTTCGATGTCACACCTATTTTCATGTTACTTTAACTCATTTATTTTCTAAAAAATCTCTGATGAAAAAGAGACGTGTGTAAGAAAATAATGCACGATAGGTTTTTTTTGTTGCAAAATTTACCTTCTCATTAATTAAAGTTTTTCAGCTGAGATTATTCATAGTAAAGACAAGCCGCTACAAAATATATTAACCAATTATACACTGATAAAATCATAAAGAAGGCGTAGATAGATATAAAACTGAAAGCTATTTCGAGCTTCTCGAGTATTTTTTGAACGAATAAATGAGAGGTTTATTGATTTTCATCAGAAAGTCACTGGAGAAAAAAGAGCAAAATTCTTTGAAAGGAACTAGCATCCTGTTCCTCTGATTGTGAACCATGAGCTATTTTTCATTTATATTCAATAAAAAATATACAATCAAGATAAAAAAGAGTTCGTGTATGGAATTTTAGATATGACACAAAAGAAATTTATTCAATACGTGCAGAGAGCAAAATTGTTAAATTTAGACACAGGCTTTTTTTCTCATACTAGCACATTTCGAACTTATAATCCTATCAACAATTTGTGGTTTTAGAGAAGAAAAAAGTACAACTATCAAATAAAAATATAATACAATCATATAATAACTGCGTAGTAAAAAAAATCGGTCATTTTAAAAAAATTTTCATAATGCAAAAATGGAAAGAAAGAAACGCAATGCAGCTCAATTTAATAGAATATCTGATTAAAATTAATGAAATAGAAATCTTTTTCAGTTTTAAATCGTCTTTGAATTGGAATTGTTTTCAATATACATGTTTATAGCATCGTCTAATCATACAGAAATTCTTCTATTTCAATTTTTGCATAATAGTCCAATTTGCTAGTTGAAATGCTAAGGATTATAAAAAATCTGCTCGTTTCCTGAATGATAATTAGAAAATTAATTTTTTTTATGTAAAAGGTGTACAAAGAAAAAGTGATAGAGCTTATTGATGACTATTCTTGACTCAAACGTTCTTATTTTTTCAAATTTTCGATATGAACTAGATCACAGTGAGATAAATAAGTTTTTCTGTATCAATTGTTGACGTCATCTATGAAAGATGATAAAAATTTTCCTCGACATCTCAGCTAATTTCAATGCATTGAGATACTTCCTCCGAACGATTTCTACAAAGTAACTTTGTCTAATGTCACTGGCAAATCCAGAGTGTTTAAAGAAAACTCCAGGATTTATCGAACGGTAGCATTAGAAACTACTTAAGATCAATCATTAATCAACGGGAAATTTAGAAAGTTAAAAGTACAGCCATTTACAGACTGAGTATTCCCTAACGGAAAAGTCGATCACATGACAATGTTCATGACGTTCTAATTACGCTCCAACAAAGTTAAAAAATAAATAAATACATAAAACCTTAAAGCATAGACTGTACTAAAAGGTAATCTAAGTTTAAATTCAATTTAAGCTTTATTATTCCATACTGAACATAAATAATAATTGTAACGTCAGTGTGATCCAATATCTGGCAAAGTAAATTAATAATCCTATTTAATATAGAATTAGAAAGATCACGCATGAGGTTACCTGGAAAACTTAAGTTAATAAAAGTGATATTATTTTTAACTATCTAAAACATCTTCAATATTCGTACTATTAAATACACAGTAATCTTCAAAAAGTATAAGTCTGAATCAAAGATAACACAATTATCAAAACGAATCTATATATAAAATTTGGAAGAATTTTCGAATATATTTTAAATCATCAATAGAAACATATTGAAATTATTTACCTGAAGAATGCTCGATTTATAATTAAATTACGATCAAGTTTCTTCAAAAATGGGCCAATGTTTCTTAGTTGACTCTCCTTTTTTTCTTTCTATTTTGTTTTTTATTTCATTAAGAACTGTGTTGTGACACAAAACACACGTCTCCTTCTTTCCTGTTCCCTTATCATTCATCACTTTACATAATCAATAGACAAACACATACTCAAGAAGAAGCACAAGATAAATAAACCGAAGACATTTGGATGCTTACCAAAATACAGAAGCAGTAAAAAAAAGCTTTCTGAAACTTCCACTTCACCATTATTTTTGCACGCTCGATATTTGCTTGGAGAAGCAATGAAAACAGTTAAAAAAAAGTAATCTGTCGTCAGGTGTTCGTATATCATGCAGAAACCATATAAACATCAGCTTAATCCTTCCTAGGATAATCTAAAATTTTAATCTCAATGCATCAAAGTAGCTTTTTTAAACATTAATTAAACAAGATGTGAGCAGGTAAAAGGAAGTATATCTTCGGCCGTGCAGCGTAACTCTGCTACTGGAAAGCTGAATGCGTTACCGTTTTTAGGGAACTTCAAAACGTTATAGCTTTTTGAGAAGAAGTTGTGGAGAGTTGTGCAACCTCTCATTAAAAAGTAGATTCTTCAAAACTGGATTCAAGCAAATCCCTGAAAAGT
>CAJNOQ010001095.1:0-36094 GCA_905250885.1 Didymodactylos carnosus | reverse complement strand
CGATTATAACCGATTTAGGGCTCTTTGTCGAAAAGCGACTGCGGCAGAAATAGAAAACATGAAGGCTTCCGCCATAGCTCATCTTGTAGAAAAATGTTTGTTCTACAAAACTCAGTTGTTAGAAAAACTTTAATATATATACTTTTCATCCAATCCGTTTCAGAAAAAAGGTAAAATTTATCGTTAATACCGGTGCATGTCAAAAGATTTTGAAGAAAGCTTTTTTCACACCGGACGTCTTATAGGTGGACTCAACAAAAATAGACAGAATCATGTTCAAATAATCTTTTTGAGCGTACCAATTTGAATTTGCATTTTGTGTTTGCGGTTACTTAGAGGCTTTTCTCCCTAGATAGAAAAGTCGATTTTAGATAAATATAGGATCGGATAGCACAGATTGTTTACTTTCGAATACATCAAGTTTCATGGTCTTAGTGATGTTTTTTGCACAAGTTTTCTAGGAGCCTAGTAATACAACATTTTCAAACACTAGTTTTTTCTGGATACTTATGCAGTTAAATTTTTCTTAACCTCTAGATTTGTAGATCAAAATGTTTCTCATTAAAATAAAACATAGCACAACTCTATGTCACCTAGCATTACAAAAAGCTAATAAGCATTTTACTACAAATCCTAGAATGCACAGCATTTTCTGTAAAAATTATTTTTTTCATTCAGGCCTGCTCATATCCCTAAAAGTTTTCGTTGAGGTAAATGGTGAGAGCTCAAGTTAGTTTTAGAATGAAGCTAACGAATGTCGCTAGAGACTGACAAGGCTCAATTTTAGAATTTAAATATCTTAATAGCCTGGTTATCAAGACCGAGGAGAATTTTCGAAACTTCATAAAGATTTTTTGAGATTTTCGCCTTCTAATGCCGACATTACGCAAATATTCAAAAATCTGGCTTTGCTAACCTCTAGTCGCATTCGTTCGATTCATTTTAAAACCAACTTGATCACCTAGGTCAATGAAAATTTTGGAAATTACGCACAACCCCATTTTGACCACAGTTGCGATGATATCTCCCAAAAGAAGATAGAGCGAGTCAACAAAAATTTCTTTACCACAGTTTGACATAATTCGACCCCCTACACCGGTAACGGTAGCCGTAAGGCCGGGTATTCTTCCTTCTTCCTGCTGACTTGTCAACATACAATAAAATAATATAAAATAATAATCGGTAGGAATAAACTAACTAAAATTGCGGCAGACAAAGAAAAGACTATAGCGTGCTGAGAATAGACTAATTATTGCTAAATTTTCTTTTTTCAGCATGCCGAGTCTTTTTTTCTTATCTTTCCCGTTTACAGAAGAAATGTTTGTTGATGTTAGTTATTCATTTGACACTTAATAGCCGAAAAATTTAGATTATATTCCGATTTTTGGAGATGCTAAATGTACGTCAAACTTGAGGGCCAGATGGCAGGATGAAAAATATCTTTCAAATGCAGCTTGATAAAAACTTGTAAAGAATCCACTTGAGCCGCTTTACGTATTGGAGGGCGGAAACCCTATTACAATTTGAAAGGAGAGCGGCGGATAAGACCGTTTTTATAAATAAGCAGTTCGATAGAGCATCATATTCTGAGTAAAATGCTACAATATCCAAATTTATGTGACATTTGTGTACAGAGAAATCAAGCTTCCAAAAATGCAGTTTTTCTGCTGGACTTTTGGTCCAGCCACATCTCAAAAGCTGTAGTTCCTTGAAAATCGATCAAAAAAGTTTGAATAGTACAGCATTTTACTCAGAATTTGATACTTTATCGAACTACATATTTATAAAGATGTGTGAAGGTTTATGCTCAAAAACTGGATTTTCGAAAAAAGCGTCTTTATTTTCGACTGAAAGTATATTTATTCGATAGAGCATCCGAAACTGTATATTTCATCATTTCGTATTGGTTAGGCTTTTCGTTTGGTCGTAAGGAATAATCTAATGAGAATGTACGATATTAAATAGTACACCTGGACAATCTAATCGACAGAAAACTCTATATTGAAGTGAAAAGATCATCCCTGAAAACCAGAAGTGGAAAGTCCGATATTTTTTTCAAACCTTTTTGGCTGGCGTTATTTATATTTCTTTTCTCCCATGTCGTACAACACATCAATCTTATTATAACAGAAAAAGTTAAGAAGTGAAGTTCTATTGCATATCCCATACTGATATTGAAAACTGAAAATTTTCCTGTTGTAAGAACTTGAATCGACCGAACTCGAAACACAAAAACCCAAGTTCGAGTTCGAGTCTTTCCAAAAAATCTAATTCGATTCCACCAAAAAGTTTTCATTCCTGACTCGGACTCGCCCAGTCCTGCTATAAACTACCATACTTAAGAATCAAATAAATTTTTGTAAATATATCGTTTGTACAATAAGGTCGTCAAAAAAGTCGGTTAATAAAAGAAACATAGTTTATACATACATATTGATGATAATCTTTTACAAATGTCTAACTACATATCAACTTATACATTTTATATATAGAAAATACACTTCATAAAAGACGCAAGAATCGACGTCACGAAAGAAACACCTCGCTTCAGAAATATGACCAATATACATTAATAAAGTAAATAATAAATGCTACGAACTATTCAACATTGTACACACCACGTTTCGGTATGGAAAGAACAAAAAACTGAGTCATCCTGAATGATTTTTTCTTGCTATCATCCTAATGTAGTAGTTATGTGGGTGTATCAATTCCACTTTGAGTAATATGATATCTTTACGAAATCCTATATTTTTGTTGCAGGAAGAAATTAAATGTATGAGAATTTTAAATATTCGAACACGATTGAAATTTAGATAACGAATAAGATAAGATAGAAACGATTGAAATTTTAGTTTCCTTGAGGAAAAATCAAAATAATACATATTTTAGAGGTGAGAGAGCCTATTATGGTTTTTACCTAGGAAAAATTACAATATCAATTATTTCCGATCATTTATTCAGATGTGGAAATGATATTTTGCTTTTTGCTTATTCAATGTCGAAGTATATGCTACTATTCATTCAACGTTATATTAACAATTAAAATACTTGCATACACTGATTTTTAGTATGATATTGACGAAATGTTTGTTTTTCTCATCTTTCAGATAGAAAAAAATATACGTTACTAATGGCGTTGATTTCGGTGCTAAAGCATATCATTGAAATGGTACGTGTACTACGAAAAACTCTTCATGTAAAGAAAAAAAAGCTAAATATGATAAAAAATGTCACTCTAAGAAAGAAAGTTTGTTGATATGTGTAAATATTTGATTTCTTGAAGAAATTGAAATTTTAATTGACCCTAGGAACATATAAAGTTTTTGGGATTTGAGTTATTTCTACCACATGCACATCCATCGTGTGTAACAGAAAGTGATAAAGAAATTCAATAAAATGAAAAACACTTAAAGAGGGCTACAGTCAGAGATAAGAAAACTAGACGTAAAACATGTTTAATGATCCATTAAATGAATATGTGATCCCTTTACTGGAAGTAAGGGCCATACGAAATCGATTGCCGGATCAACAGATAAAGCCAATGATAGATGGCGGTATAACTCGTAGTTGCGAAATGTTGTGGCAGATGCTAGAAAAGGCCACTCTGCCATTTCATTAGCATGAAATTGTTAAGGTAAAAATGAATAAACTCACAATAACTCTATTATTCCCAAGTATTTTTGTGTCATTGTCGACTCTAGTATGCCCCAGTCAAAAAAAGGTCAGAAGTAGGAGTATGAAGGTGTACTCCATTTTCGGAGCACTCCTTTTGAAAAAAGCCACTAAGAGCACTCTAGAGTATTCTTTTTCTGGAGTAGTCCAGAATACTCCTCAAAAAAAGAGCGCTTCGGAGCACTCCTTTTTTTTGACTGGGTGCCCATCTGATTATGTTCATCTGATTACCATTTATATCAATATCAATTTTATTCCTGTTCACGCGGTTACTACTGCCTATATAATATTCATACCTATCCTTGTCCTGCAGGAGAAATAGCAGCTGATTGGAAATACCATTCATGTTTACGCTGCAGTTAAGGCTATATTCATTACATCCTGGTTTCGAAACTTTTAGGGTTTTTCACTGTTTGTAAAGCAGCTATTATTCCTGTTGTATTGTCCTAGTTATTCTAAACTGTATTTTAATATACATATTTCCATGGTCGAATTATGTACTGGCGAAATTGTAATTTAGTGTTAGATTAAAAATTTCTAACCTATTTTTTAATATTTTAAAAAAGCAATGTGCATATTAAGAAAAATCAAAGGGATCTCGCTAATGACTTGGAACCAGGGCCGTAAATAGGAGCAGAACATTAGGGGGGGTGTAAAACAAAATTTCTGTTTGAGGTAGTGCGAAATTGATGAAAAGAATTATGTGCACGAATAATGGATAAACTAACAACATCTTTTTCAGTTATTTGGTGGGTGCGCACCCTCCCACACCCTCCTGTTATTTGCGACTCTGCTTAGAGCTCAAGCTCATACTAAGAAAAAGAAAACAAAACCTATCCAATCCCTTGAATTCAGATATATATTTTTAGACCTTTAGGGATCTTTGGAGGACCTCGAGAAAACGTTTTACATTTACATTAGATTACTAACCTTACACATCGGATCAGAGAAAAATTCACGAGATATTTTAGATAGGCCTCTAGCGAATGTCAACTGAGGCATGAGCGTTGTTTTGGATTCAAAAGTCGTTCGAATATATAAGTTCCTAAAGTTAAGGGACAGAGCGAGTGGAGACAAGCGTAAAAGTGAAAAAGAATTAGTTAATATGTTAGCTGACTTTTATGAAGAACACTATAAAGAACCAGAATACGATAATAGTAATAAAAAGCATGTAGAGTCAATAGAAACTTATAGGCAAATAGTATATACACCTAATATGCCATTAGAAAAAATAACAATTAACGAAGTAATAAAGACTTTACCCGGAGGAAAATCGATTACGTTCGATTTCTCTGTTACCGAATTTAGGAAAATGGTATGAAAGGATTATACATCAGAGGATATTGAAATTGGGTGCGGAAAACAATATTTATGTGAACGAACAATCAGGTTTCACTCCGGATAGACATTTTCAACCTCGCATTATATCTCTTTGGGAAATGATAGGTTTCGTCTAAAAACTCAAAAACCGTTCCGTAATACGGAATCCGTATGATTAAAAACATAGATATGCCTTTATCTCTTTGTGAAGTACTAAGACTTGATACATCAAATCGACCTGTTTTTGGTACTATTTGTGAATTTTTTATCAACTTTCTACAAAATGTGGTTTCCCGCGCTTATCGCTAATCTGAAAGAATTAAACTAGAGTTGAAATAGTACTCAAATCATTGGAAAAATTTGCTGATGGTAATATTCTTCCAGTAATGTTTCTAAAACAAACGCTCTTTTATTACATAGAGTGGTATCACCATCTTATCCTAAATTAGAGTATAGACGAAAGAAAATCAAATATGTTAAAACATTTAAATATCTTGGTATTAATATCAGTACAAAAATAGGATGGGGTAACTTCATAAACGAAAGAATAAAAATGATAAGATAAATTTATAATACACTGGGAATAATGTTTTATAGAATTTCAAAAAATGAAATCCAATTAAAGAGAAAACTATTTCTAGCTCATGCGCTACTATATTTCATATGGCTATTCACTACATAGTTCTATTTTACAGATAAACAACAAGAACAAATAGAACATGTGTATTGTAGTGGTTTAAGAATTGTGTATAAATTAAATAATTTTGATGATATAACAATCTTAATTTTGAGTAGAGAATACTCATTAAAAGATTATATATATAATTATTGGATAAAATTTTCAAATCATCTCGATGAATCAAACGAAGCACTTTCCTATCAGACTGCCTTTTTGATTGCAAATACTCCATGTAAAGGGATGAACACAACAGAGGACCCGGGTCTTATATCGCGTTCTAGTGCTCATAACTCTGAAGGGGATCTTCTAAAGCATCTCTAAAAAGAGCCGATTTTGAGCCGAAATCGCTTGATCCAGAGTTCACACTGTGTACAAAGTTATTGATTCAACTGATGTTTATTTTTATTTTTTTACCATTCTAGCAGCTGTGTATTTACTCCAACAGCTGAGCAAAAAGACGAACACAAAAATTATGTTTGATTGAACCCCAAAATTATCATATTTTAGGTAAAAAATCGATAAAAAAAGGGAGTCTTATAACGTGGTATTTGCGTTATGAGTTCAAGAGAGGTCTTGTAACAGAAGGGCTTCTGCCGTAGGGGGTCCTCTGTTGTGTCCATTCCTTTAAATGGTGGTATAAGTCCTGTGGCTTCAGAAAAGATAGTAGGTTACCGAATCGTCTTGTGCTGAAAGCTCAACACACATATATTGATTGGTTGGCATTTGAGAATCTGCATAAGACACAATATGCATTTTGTAAATCTTTGTTCTTTCTATCCATTTTTGTGTATAAACTTTACAGTCAACCGTTACTAATTGTGTAATTATTAGTTGTTGTTTTATACAAGTATATCGAATTGATTGTGAGCGATTATACCGTGAACAAAATGTGTCTTTCTTTTGTTTTTTTATGATTTTTTTTGAATTAATGAGTATTATTCATGTATCTCTGTTATTGTTAACTTCATTATAGAACAATAAAATTTTAATTTTCAGAAGTTTCATTTGTACGCTTGCGGTAAAAAAAGACAGTTCATTCAAATACATGCAGTTTTAATGTACATTTCACTAGTAATTAACTCTCAGTTAAAAAATATCTCTCATTGTAGCACGGTTCTCTAACATATGATTCAGAGTTCATCATTATATAGACTAGTTAAGCTGATTAACACACAATCAGCTACACTCAGTATTTTCTTTTGTCCATTTTTATGCATTGGGGTAAATAGAGACGTTCCGTTGAAATGCATGAGATTCACAGAGGCTAACCTCTATCGTCTCTTAGAAATCAATTTTGATAGTTTCTCAATGAGAAAGTTGTGCAGAATGCTAAACACATATCGCATGTGTGAAAGTCAACTCAATATTCCAGTATATAAGGTTTTATATTGGCTTTATAATAATACATGAGATATGAATTTGAATATCTTCTAAATTAAATTTACAACTAGCCAAGATAATACCAAATTATTTGACATGTGTTTTGTTCAGACCCAATATGGAGACCTATTGAAGTATTAAGTATAGATCTGGTTCATGAACAACCGGACATTTTCATAAGGTTTTTGTAATTAACATGTAGAGAAATGTTCGACCTACTATTATGCTCAATAGCAGGCGTTTTCAATCAAAGGTGACTGAAAACTACCAAACATACGACAAAAATTTCAAAAGGTGTCTCGTTTTACTTTCAAGAGTTTCCTTTCTATTTAGAGTTAAATATATAAAACAAAGAGGGACGGAGCGTTTCGAAATCTGAGAAGGCTCAAGCCTATTGGCTCCGCCACTTATGATATAAACCCATTTTGTTTAACAGTTTCAAATTGAATTGTCCGATTGAGTGAAAATATCATGGATCAGATGTACTAAATAATATATTTTTAAAATACGTTTTCCTTCGTTGTATTCTTCAACAAAGAAAAATGTCAAGAGTAAACCCATCAAAAACAAAAGATAAATGAAACATACTTTTATTAAATTACGAATAACTCGTATTTCTACCTGTATTTTTTCAAAACGGCGAGCACTAAATTTATGAAAGAAGAATGTAGATATCTCTCTTCAGTAAGCGAAAATGAAACCGTAAACAGTAATTCATTTCTTGAAAAACATTTTTGAAAAAACCGAAAATCATTTATGAAATACTTTCATTTTCTTAAGATCAGCCCAATAACTATAACCGTTCTTATAACATCGTAACTTAAAGGTGTATTTTCTTCGAAGATGATCGCTTTTCAGTAATTAGGCGTATACTGCACCCGTAATAAGGCGGCTGTGACGTATGTGTTCGTCAAAAGCGTCGTATTTGATCGTTTATACCCCCGTTTCAAAATGTTGATTCATTTTACACAAAATTGTAAAAGTCCAAAATTTATTTTCTGAACTCATATTTCTAACGGAAAGCAGTGGAATGAACTATGTGTTTAGTATGTAAAGCAGACAAAAAAGTATCTATAGAATAATTGAAGGTCTCTATCCTAAATTCGTAGTATCAGCACTGAACAAAGTCTACAATATTTTACTATTTTTACAGAATAAAAGCAATAAACAACGAAAAATATTTTAGACCATACAAACAAACAAACATAAAGCAGGTAAGGTATTTCTTTGGTATTCATATAAAAAAGTAACGAAAAAAATATATCAAAGCATTATGCAGTTGTTTTGTTTGATTGTCACACGAAACAATAAAAGAAATCTCAAAATATCGCAGTCGCAAAAAATAAAACAATTGCACAAAAAATGATTATTGAATGAGAGAATAATTTTTTATTTATATTATAGTACAACCTTTCTTTTTCGATTTTTTCCCATGTTGATCACTTGTCACTGGTCCACTAATATTCACTCTTCGTTCATCTAATCCATCAAACCATGAATCCACAGAACCTTCAAATAGAAAAACAGCGTTGACATACGACTTATTGTGATTTATTAAGCAACGTACCCATCAATATTTTAACGACATAATCACCAAAACTAAATGGAAAATTTCGTCCTTGAGTATTGTGTATCTCTTGTCTCTCATTTTTATAATCGTCAATAACATCAACATACCTAAAATAGCAGTAAATATGGTCTAATATTTGCTATTATTTTCTTAAAGAGAAATACTTACGGTATATTTTTATCCCATTTATTCAAATATCCTACATGAAGAACAAAGACAGTATGATGACAACTTGTAGTTCTAATATCTGATGCAGACTAATTTGATCTATCAATCTGAACAAATAAGAGTTCAATACGGTAGACACCTCTCAATAGAAACTTATAAAAATAAATTCGTTCACATATCGATTACAACGCGATGCGTTAGTGTGCATAAAAACGAAAAGATGAACAAACTTTAGATCTATCGTTCTAATATATATCTCCAGTTGATTTTTGTATGTGTATACCCTTGTATGCAATAAATTCAGTAAAATTACCTATGCAATCATCATCGTCTGTACATGCAATGAATGTTACTGGTATCCGATTAATGGGATTTCTTTCATGTCTAAGTACGTGTTCAAGCATTTTGACATCTTGATGTCCTGATTCGTCTGTCGGAGCACCATCAGTGGCGAGTAGAATTAATAGTTTTCGTTCTTGAATCTCAGCTTGTTTATCATATAACACTTTTCGTAAAACGGGAACAATAGGTGTTAGACCTGCTGGTGGTACGGCGAAAGTAGGAACTAATTCTGATGAATGTTTTACATGAAATTGCGGTTCGCGATTCAAAAAGTATATGTCAACACCATCTGGATCGAGGACGCTTGCAATATCAACGACAATTGACACAGTTTGCTTTAGTTCGTCCCATCTTGATGGTTTTCGATCAAACGGGCTTGTAATATCACCTAAAATGATGATAGGGTAAAGATCATCTGCCCACTTAATATAAATGGCTAAATATGTGCATACTCGAGTTCTTTTCCAGAGTTAACCCAGAAACTGAAAAGGCTTCTTGAAATCTTAAACTAGATTCTCACCCAATGGCGTATTCATTGATCCAGAATCATCCACAATAAAAACGACTTCATAACCTTCTAAATTTCTTAATCTTGTGGCAAATTCTCGATTAATTTCATATCTATTGACAATATCTTGAAATTTTGACATTCGATCATCTACCGTTGTTGGTTGATAATTGGGATACTGGTGTCCCACTGAATTAAAACCACCATGTTGTTGTTGAGCAGGAATGATATCCTCATAGGATGGAGGATTTGATGGGGGATACTGGTTAGTTGAATACATTTATTTATTTTATCAGATATCAAAGATTATCAACTAGATTTTTAACAGAAAACAACGTAGATTAATTTTTAAAAGATCACTTTTCTTTTGACTTTTTTCACTTTAAACATTCTTTGTCGCTGCTCGTCGTTTATAAAACGTAACAGTTACAAAGATAAAATAAAAATAATACATTCAAATAATCTAAAACTGCAAAACAAAAAAACATCAATCTTACTTTTGGACAATAATGATGAACACATAAAGACGGCACGAACTTCTATATAATACATAAATTTTATATGAAGTTGGGTTGTGACTAGTTTATATTATTAGCATAGATATATAAAATTCATTCATGTTTATAAGAAGGATACTGAAACTGAGTCAAAAGTATACTCTTTCTTTTATTTATATATTTATTTACTTAAAGTCCGCCTATTCCACAACAACACTACTGTAAATTTAGCACAAATGAATTCATATCGTTAAGATGTTCTTTTGTTTCTGTCTTTTGTTTTCTTTCTCTACTAATAAATGATATTTGAAAAAAATGACAAAAAAATGTTTTATTAGGAATAGGAATACATTTGTATTAAATATACAATGGTGTCATTATGAAAAAGTCGAACTTTGAGTGTTAATTACGTAAATAAATAAAGAAGGAAAGAAAGAACAAGAAGAGTATATTTTTCACTCAATTTCAGTGTCCTTCTCGTCACAACATGAATGAGTTTTAAACATCTATGCTGATGTCAGTGATATTATGAATTTTTTCTGAGAAAATTTTTCAGATTATCTAATGATTAGTTTTTAATATGAAATCATATTTAAATGACGGAGATATACTTCAGAAAAGTGAAAACATGAAAAATTTCAACTAAATATGATAACAAAGTTTGAGTAAACATCTGTTAAAAGGATGTTGCACTACAGAGTTTTAATATCATCACAAAAAAAATAAAAATCAGAATAAATTCGTAGATTTTTCACGTGTGAAGAGAGGAATTAAAATGTTTAACTGCTATGTAATATAGAATAAAGTATGATGAATACAAATTCAATAGATTTCATCAGTATCCACGCAAGTTATTTTACACTTAAACTTCCTCTTCACATTATTCTAGTGAATTTCTATAATTCGTGAACTTTTTTCTTGAAAAGTCATTATTTGAATTTCTGAGCTAAAGTTCATCAATGAATGTTCTCAACCTCCATATATACAGAAAGAATAGAGTAAAAAATAATTTTTGAGCAGTTGACTAGACATTCTTTTTAATTATCAGCAGTTTTGTTCAACTCAAAGGTAGTTACATCTTCCATATTTATTGTATCAAACAATGTTCATCTGAGAGTCAAATGTACTAAAATTTGAAAAACGTTTGTCACTATTTAATATAGTAAAAATAACTCATTACAACAAATGCATACTTGAAAATAAAGGCATATCATTCTTACACAATATGTTTATAAAAAAAAGAAAAAGTATCTGCAATAAGATTTGTATGTTTATATTAAAGAATAAAAATAGTTTGCATGAATGAACAAAAGAATAATTATTATTATGCAGATTATCACTTGAGCACATAAATAAAGGAACATTTTTTATCTTTTAGAAAAAGGCGTATATGTGCAAACAGCGATAGATTGAAAACATACGAGTTAAATAGAAGAAAGAATAACTAGTTGTATATAATACAAATTATTAACATATTGTGTGAAAAAAGAAAAAGCAATTATTAGATTACTTAAATAGTAGAAGCATGGTGTGTGATATACCACTCCTAGTTGCTACTTACTATTTGAGAAAGAGAAACTTTGTCATATTTTTTTATATGAGAACTATTTTTACAAGCAAAAGAGATTCTCTTTTTTCTCATTCAAAATTATCTTCATATAGGTTTTGATCTAGAAAACTATTGAAAAAATTGAAATTAAAACCAATACACATATCTAGCTTCATATAACTTCTGATTACTTCTAAAAACGACTGATAGCATATGAAGTGTTATTAAAGCTTTTGTAAGTCTTATCTATTAACATCAGAAATACCGGACAATATCTCAAAATGATACAAGATAAAATAGATGATAAACAGTACACATATGAAGCCAGGCAGTAGTTGTCATAAAACATTGCAGCAGTCATTAGATGTGGAATTTGTTTGATTTGATTGGTATCGTCCAGGACCATTAGCATTTACCTTTTTCTCATCCAAATCATCAAACCATGGATCTACAGAACCCATTAGAATTTTAACGACATAATCACCAAAACTAAACGGAAAATCTCGTCCTTGAACATTTTGTATCTCTTTTTTTTCATTTCGATAATCATCAACAACATCGACATATCTAAACAAAGAAATAAATTTTATTCTTTGACTATATTGAGAAAATAAAAAGAGATCAAACTTACTCGATGTTTTTATCCCATTTATTCAAATAACCTTAAAAATAAAGGACAGGAAAATTATACTATACTGAACAATATTTAACTTTTTTGTTTTATGTTTACCAATGCATTCGTCATCATCTGTACATGCTATAAACGTCACTGGGATACGATTAATTGGATTTCGTCCATATCTGAGTAGTTGTTCCAATGAACGTGTATCTCGTTTACCATCCATATCTGTTGGAACGCCATCAGTTGCAAGTAAAATTAACAGTTTTCTCTCTTGTACTTCGGCTTTTTTATCAGCCAAAACTTGTCTCAATACGGATACAACTAAACATAAGAAAACAGAATTCTATGTCATATTATAAATAAAAATATAAAATATTATATATACTTGGAGTTGGACCTTGAGGAGGTACAGCAAATGTTGGAATTAGTTCAGATGAATGTTTAACATGAAACATTGGTTCACGATTCAAAAAATAAATATCAACACCATCAGGATCTAAAACACTTGCAATATCGACGACAATTGACACAGTTTGCTTTAATTCATCCCAGCGAGTTGGTAAACGATCAAACGGACCAGTGATATCACCTAGAAAAAATGACGACATTTATATTTTGAGTAGTAATGGCATAATATAAATTGGTTTAGGGTACACGATATTTAAGTTGAGCGTGAGAAAACACTTATCAAAGGATAACAAAAATTGCTTACCAAGAGGCGTGTTCATTGATCCACTATCATCACAAATAAATACAATTTCATATCCTTCTAATCCTCTTAATTTTGTTGCAAATTCTCGATTTATTTCATATCTTCCAACTAACTGTTGAAATAGTTGCATTCGATCCTCAGATGTTGTATAATAATTGGCATTATACTGTTGAGTTTGAAGAGAATTAACTCTGCCAACATTATTTAAAGTAACTTGTGTTGTGTCAACAGCTTGGTAAGGCGGAGGAGGCGCAGATTCATATTGTTGGGAAGAAGAATTATACATTAGTTATGAACCATGAGAAGAAAAAATAAATTATAGTTATGATGATCAATCTAAAACGACAAAATATTCGGATTATTTATTACGTCTGTAAGAATTATGACATCGACAATTTTATGCAATTATATATTCTTCTTTAGAGCAAATAATTCATTTGACGATTTATATTTACAAGCACTAAACAGTATTGACTTACTCTTTCAGCAAAAAAAAGAGATGAAGTAAGAGAATTGTTTAATGACCACTAATTTCTTCTTTTTCTTAACAGCTCACGTTCCATTGTCGTCACTTAGTTAACACGTTCATTGTCATATACGTCATATGACGTCATATATTTTAGTATGTGTTAATCTTGGTTAGTATTTTGACTAATATGGAAAAAAATGACGTAAATTCAAATTACTTTAAGAATAAATGCTATACATTGAACTGCACTCCCAAATTTATATGGAACCATAAAGCGGAGGCGAATAGAGAATATTATTTTTCGTATTCATGCTATTTAATTTTGTTCAGAGGACACTTTAATAAAAGAATAACCTGATAACACATACAGTAAGTTTTTAATTCATTATCTAAATTTAGTGATGGATATTTATTTTACTATTTCAAATTTCACAAATACTTTCACATATGAAGTTAGTAGTCAAATTTTCTTATTTTCTCTTTTTCGAAGAATGATATTTTAAAATTTGTTGTATAAAATGATTGATCTTTCTATTATATATAAATAATTTATAGATAAAAAAGCGGAACAAAAACAGAACGTACAATATTTTTAACGTTTTCTTACCATAGTTTATTTGTTACATGCGCACAAATATATAGTAATTTTTCTTTTCTATGAGTAATAAACAAGATTATTCTTCTTCTTTTCTGTTTCATGACGTCAAATCATTTTTTCAACTCGTTGTTTTATTAGTTATAACAATGTAACATCGAAGAAAATAATAATACCACAATTTGACGCATGATAAAAATAGATCATACTACGTAACAGCAAACGTCATAGTATTTTAGATGATGAAATATTATACGTTGTTCAAGGATATGTTCATAGAATTTCATCAGTTTCTGACGACGAACGAATTTTAAATTAATCAAATCTATCAGAAATCGCAGGTGGGAAGCTTTTTTTTTAAACTTTTATAAATACATGTTTTTACCTTATCTCAATCAGCATCAAATTTTTCCAATAAATTAAAAAAATGGCAGTTGAATAAAATCAATTTACAGCGTTGTATTCTACAATGCCAGGTACAAGTGAATGTGCAACTATCAAACATTTATGTTACGCCTCAGCATAGTCTGTCTACAGGGTAATAAATTACATTTGTCTTGTTCAGAACATCGCCTGTCATATACTAAAGACAAGAAAGATCTATAATATCAATCAAAAAAGAACATTATAAAATAAATCTAGTTTTGTAGTCGCATTCTTTGTTAACAATCATTACGAAAATCATTTTATACATAATTACACTTGTACCTCAAATAAAATGTCTTTAAAAATCAAAATTAGAACTATTTGCTCTTTAGATATGAACAACAAAAAAATGCAAAACTCATTTTCAGATATATTTTTGATCACTTTTTGAAATCGAATAATCACAATCCTGTTTATTACAGAAGTTTTCTTTTACGTCTAGATAATTTCTCAAAGCACTCAAAGCACTTGTAATTAGATTGGAAGGTCAAGAGTTTGCGAGAACATAAAACTTGAAATTGTTATTCTAACATAAATATGTCATATTTTTCCATTTATATAATAAACATAAGAAATTTCTGCTATAACAAAAAAGTGTGATCAAGAGAGAAAAAAGAGACAATCTATTATGAGAATCTAGCATGTTATTTAAAAATTTTACAGGAAAAATAATTGCAAAACTAAAAGATACTTTTTCACATTATAATCATTTAAGGGCTCCCCTCCCATTAGAAAAAAACGTTTTTTATCTTACATTCGATCTTGATCAGACTTTCAGCAAATGTTGCACACTCAAAGATGTGATCACAATATTTTCTTTTACTCTCTATCTGCTACCGTTTCGGAGTTTTCTAGAGTTCAAGGCGGAAAATCACCCTTCACTGTAAATCCCTATTCCTTAATACAGCTCAAGATAGAGATCTTGGCTTGCTTTTATTTTGATCCAGATACCTAGCTGGGAGGATGAGACAAGATCTGTTTTAGAACATGTAGGAAAATGTTTGTAATTTTTGAATGCACGATCATACAGAATTGTGCAACGTCTTATTTTGATCAAAAACGGCTGCTCTACAAATCTACATGTTCAGAAAAAAAATGATTATTTGCAGAACCTGGTTTTCAAGGCTTATAGAAAACTTGCTCGAAAACCATGCAAAATCAGTTCTAGACCCGAAAGCTATACAGATTCTGAAAGTAGACACATCAGGCTATCTTTCCATGTGCTTGTCTTCAAACTGATTTTTTTATACAAAAACTATTTTCATACGAAAAACTAAATGCCCAATATACATTCGTTTGCAGAAACAAAAATTGTGAACTGCTCATTATTCGAATACAAATGAACTGGTCTGTCCGTAAAGTTTTTCGACTTATTAAGAGAAATAGAAAAAGACCACAGTTTGTCCATAGAATTTTCAACAAAAACCGTGAAATCTAGCAATAGAAAGGATATTTCAGATAAGATCAAAAAGTAATGGTTGGCATTTAAGTCGTCTTCGGATGGTACATAATAAACGCGCAGTAAAAAAGCACTACCGTTAACAAATGTTTAACTAGTTTTCATGATTTCAGGAATAATTTTCTATATGTAGAAAGTTTTCTATACAATTTTACTGGTGACGAAAAGAAAAGCGGGAAACGTTTGATGTTTATTGATATAATCAAAACAAAATTCAAAATAGCAATGAATAATGTGAACATTTTAAATATTATTATTTGATTTGTGAGCGCTGGCTCGGTTATCTAAAGAAAACAAGAATAACAACTGAAATTATGTAGTAAAAAAAAAGTTAGTTGACAAACACCAAAAATGCTAGTATTATACCACACATCGGACAAATTTCTACTAGATATCTATGATTGTCATAAAAGCTATGCGAATAATTATGCACACTTTCGTATACTTTTGAATCCGCATAAACCGTCTGTTGTTTGAATTTTGACTCTAGATTAACGACGTACAATATTCCATTTAGAACTTTAATTAATACTATTACGTATTTCGCAAGTTGAATATCCCTTAGCCCAATACTCACGATTGGATACTGCAAAAAATCTCTCAAAGCCATCTGTTTTACTTTTTTCATTTAGTGTGGTTTTATTTTGTTTCCGTTAATATGACTTTGTCTTTTCTCTCATTTTTTCAAACAAACAAACAAACAAAAAAAGAAACAACAAAATAAAGAGTTTAGTGAACACGTATATAAAAAAAATCAGGCTATGAAATACATGGGGACACAATCATCGATATACAGAAGAGTGAAGACAAACACACGTGTTCAAGAAGGAAGAGAAAAGCGAGCAGCATTACTTTAAGTCCAAAAAAACTTAAACAAACACATCTGGCTTAACTTTTGAGTACAAAGATAAGAAAATGAAGACAGGAGGATGTGTTGATTTTTCTCTCACGCGTGTATACAAAACATAACCGGATATCTATATGTATATAAAAACAAATCCAAAAAATACCGTTAACATATGTACAATGTATTTATGTACATATATAGATCGATGAAAAAACGCAAACACATTCCCTGAGAAAAGAACAAGTTTAAAGCAGAAGAGGAAACTTTACATATGACGGAGTTAGAGAGCTGTGATTATGATCTGGACAAATTTCACAGCGGAGAGAAGCTAGATAATATGATGGACAAACTCTAACAAAAATGCACACGCTCGTATAAAACGGAGAAATGAGTGAGGAAAAAAAAATGTACAGAACATGAATCTAGTTTTGAAAATCTATCGTGAAGAATTTATACAGTGTCCGTGTTACAAAAACATTCATTTTTTCGTATGAGTATTTCGTTTGTTTCTTTACAATATAGATAGTACAATTTGAAAACATGTTTTACAAAGACATGTGTACAACCACACACATATGAGCACAAACAAACAAAAAAATTATAAACACGTGTGTGTACATATGTACAAAAGTGTTGAGCAAGAGAAATAGTTTTTTTATGCTTTTGGCTGAAACAAAAACAAAAAATCAAACGTATAGCTGAATAGCTTTTTTTTATAAGAATAATATATAACCGAAAGAAAGAAAAGAAACGAAGAGAAGTCTCATGCACATAAAAGAAACAAAATAAAATGTTAAGATAACCCCATAACCAAAACAAAAAAAGAGACCGCAGCAGATTGTCTGAGTGTGAAAAGCGTAAAACAAACAAAAAAAGATCAAATCGCATGCTTTTTTACACGAATGATTAGTAGACCACTGTCACGATGGAGACGAGGAAATAAAAGAACGAGAACGAAATAATAAAGATATATAAAAGAATACAAAAGAATGTTTTCTAATTTTCAAAATGTAATCCACCACTTCCGTTTGAACTTTGTTGCTGATGTTGTTGTTGTTGTTGAACGGATAGTAACGGTCCACCGAGATCGGAACTTTTACTAACATATTTTTCTAACTTTGTTATGATATGTTTACCGTAAGTAAATTTTCTTAAAGACTGAATGTGTGGACGCACTTTTTGCAACAGTAATTTGCGTTGATTCGGTTCAGCAACATCGATCATTTTCTGTATTACATAATTGGCAAATTGATCTTTCATCATTGTCAATAGAGCTGATGATGCACCTTCGCCGTACGACACAATTTCATCAATCAACATCGATTTTTCTTGACGTGTTGCATATGTCACGCATTTTTCAATCACGTTACTAAAAAATAGACGGAAATTAACGATATAACAATTTTTTTGCTGCTAACAGCACAAACTGTTAATATTCATTGTACGACGGAGTATATATTACCTAGCAAATTTATGCTGTGCTAATACCAACACTTTACCCCTTAAAGCATTAACAATTCGACTTCGGTCTTCTGTTTTGCCATGTTCAAGCACATGTTGAATAACATAATTACCTAGAACAAAAGCATAAACAAACATATAGACGGTACTTTGGCTGTGGAGAAGAGACGTCGCATTAATCAGAGAAATATCCTGACGCGATACGTTCAGGGCTAGGATCTTTTGTGATACTAGTTGTACCTGAAGAAAGGCAGAATCCAGCCTGACTATAATCTACCAATGATACAGAAAAAAGAAACGAACAACACAATCACACTATTTATCTTACCATATTGATCTTGAATAAGTGATTCTAACTGATCATGTAATATTTCTAAAATGGCTCGTGTTTGTGATTCTTTACAGTTTTCTAATATGCGTTGAATGACTCGACAACCGTATGGATGCGCCGATAATTGAAAAACTTGACGTGTGACATCTTTAATAATAAACTCAACATCTTCACTGTTAATACATTCAATACATTTTTGTATAACATGATTGCCATTTTGATCCTCGATACACTTAATAATATTTCCTTCCAGCTCATGTGCAATATCTGTTTGATATTCTTGTGACAAACTCTCAACGGCCTTTTGAATAACACGACAACCATACATTTGTAATGATAATGTTAACACATTACCGCGAATACGTTGCGCCAAATATTGTTTATGTTCATTTGATCCAAATTCAAAAAATTTCTAAATAAATATTACAAAAGGCTCTATTGAACATTTGTTAACAAACCATGTAAAACCAACGTTTCTTCTAGCATTGATGAACCATCTTTCATCAAAAAAACTTCTACTTATTACTATTACAGATAACGCTCACCTGAATGACATAGTTTCCAAACACATCTGTCATTAACTGATATGATTGTGACAATATCTCTTTAAAAACCAAATCTTTTTCTTGTGGTGTAGCGCGTTCAAGTTTCTGCTGAATAAATCTAAAGAAACAACGACAATTGATAAATTTTTGTGTTAATTTCTGAGAAAAGTCTATCTACCTGGATCCATGTTGATCCATCGAAAATTCTGCAAAATAACCTATGACATCTCGCAATTGTAGATTTGGCATTCGACTATTGCGAAAATCATCTAGTAATTTTGAATGTGCAGCAGATCCTTCTCGTCCTCCAAGACCGTTGTTTCCATTTCCACGACTTCCAGTACCAAATACACCAGCAGCGTAATAATTTTGAAGCGGTGCATTCATTTCTCCACCCGTATTACGTCGACCACCTTGCACGGGAACGTAGGCATCACCGTTCAACATCTGTGGTTGTTGTTGTTGTGGACCGACTTGCTGTGGTGGCGGCGCTTGCATAAAACGGCTCCCATTATTAAAAAAACCTTCGTAAACGTTAGTGGCCGGTGGTGGCGTCATTGATGTCATTAAGCCAGTAAACGCAGGTGACGGAGGTAAACCAAGACCAACTCCACCATGATACATTTGGGTTTTGGGCCGAGAAAACTCAGAGGCATCACGTCGTTGATTTGCAGTAAAAACCTCTGAACGAAAATCAAAATATTTCATTAAAAATAAATATAGATAGAACTGACGTACCACTAAATGAACTTGCAAGAGAATTTGGCACTGGACTTCCGTAAACGCCAGTTGTATTATTGCCTAGAAAAAACAAAAGCAGTAAAAATAATTGACATCTTCAAGAGACAGCAAAAAAACGCTATATGGTTTGAAGCTCCACAAAAAAACGCTAATCACCTGGGACGGTCACTTGTTGAGAATATATTCTTACACCAGGCGAGCCAACTTGTTGTCTTGGACTTTGAAGTATTAAGTTTGGATCCAAATACGTTGGCGAAGCAGTATAGAACGGAAAAGCTAAAATAAATAAATGATACTGATACTAGTAACAAGAATCAACAAAATACCTTAGGGGTAATTCTATGAACTCCTGAAATTATTCTCAAAAAATACAAACATTTACCTGATGTTTGACCTGTTCTAGCCACATTAATATATTGTGTTGCTTGATTTGGTTGTGATGTACTTAAAATCGACATACCGTCACTTTGATTTGACGGTGTCATTGGTCGATTTGGCTGTTTCGTTTGTGGCGATTGTTGCAGGTTACCAGCTGCTTGTCCTGGTTGTTGTGCTGATGGTTGTTGTACCATGTTCGTCGGGTACATCAACGGTAAACCCCAAAATTGTGGTAACATCTGTTGCTGGTGAAAATTCGCAGCAGCAAGTGCTGGTAAATAACCATTATCTTGTCCTCCTCCATTGAGAATGTACTGATTTGCTGATGTATTGTATGATTGCTGTTGAGTCTGCTGTTGTTGCACAGCAGCAAGCGCAGCAGCTTGTGCTTGCCACGGATAAATGTTTAAATTTATATTTGGATCTTGACCTGTGCCAGACGACGATGTGGCGGGTGGTTGTAATGGATTAAATGCACTCATAACAGATTGAGATTCGTACGAATGCGGTTGAATCAAGGTATAATCTAAAATAGCGAACAAAAGTATAGTTTAGCGCAGAGCATATAAATATCAGATGAAGAAAGTATGTTCATACTATGAGACTCTCATTCATGGGTAAAAATTCATGTTATAATTTAACGATTTCTACTAATTACGTTTTAGCTTTTCTTCGACTTTACCTAGCTGAAAACCTTGTTGTGAATTTGTTGTCCTTGGATCGTATTGATTTGTTTGCTCAGCATACATTGGCTGAGAAATATGTTGAAGGTGAGCTTGAAGATATTGTTGTTGTGCTGCGGCTTGATTCTGTTGTTGTTGTTGTTGTTGCTGTTCGGCTAAGTACTGCTGTGCGTGTAATAAATTTACAGGATGTTGTGCATGTTCAGATTGCAATTGTTGTTGTTGTTGTTGTTGAAGCAAATGTTGATGCATTTGTTGTTGTTTTACATAGTGAATTGGCATTGCTGCTGTCATCTGCACATTCATCATCTGATTAGACATAGATTCACCATTTTGCCCACCGGCGTTATTGCAATCACCACCGTGTGAATCAACAGGAGATGAACGAGGTGATTGTTTACGACTTGAGTCTGTTAGAGCACTATCAGCTGCAGTATCATCCGATTTATCATCGCGAAAACCACTTGGACTATCCGGTTTTTGATTGTCACTGTCATTCTAAAATATACCAAATACGAATTGACTTAACTGTCTAGTTGTCTACAATCAAAAACGAATGTACAGTGAGAGAATTCTCTGTTTTAGAAAGCAACGTATGAGGGCTGGGAGATGGTACAAAGTATGATAGGCAAGTAGTACTCTTAGATATGCGCAGAAAAAAGAATCATGTATTCCAAGCAAAAAACGGAAGAAAAAGTCTTCTGAAACCAAGCACGTTCACATCAGTGAGATAGAAAAACTGGACTAAATCCATAGTTTTTTGTACTACAGTTGATAACAGTGATTGTCAAAAGACATTCACACACATGAAATCAACTATAGTGAGGATAATATTGGCAAATGCTCAGACACTATATTCTCACATAAGAAAATATAGCAACGCCTTTCCATTGCCGAGGGAATTCACTTCGTTTATACGTACATAAGCAACTTTCATATTTTTCATTCGAGTTTCAATGTCTTTTACTCTTGGCGAACTATCTTCCAGTATATTGATACACATATTAAAGCCAAGATTAGCTGGATCTGTTGATTTGGGTGAAAATACGGCACTATTATTATCTTGATAAGATATATCGTTTTGTACTCGGCCAGGCATGGCTATCGGCTGAGATACGGAGTGAGCCGATCGTTCTAAAATCGACACCAATAAAACAATAAACTATAGATTTCTCTCAGAGTCTTGTAGATGAATAGTACTGACCATTAGTTGAATAATCAGTATTTTGAGAAGACCAAACAGTATCATGTAACATTGTGATCTAAATAAATTAGAGGCTACTATGAAAGAGTTCAAGGTCAAAATGTTGGACGACCGTTTGGTCAACTTACATTGACAATTTACAAACACAAAATATAGATAATATATTTATAACTATATACAAGTAATTTGTACACAACAGAAGAGTGAATCAACTAATTATTTAATCATCGTAGTTTACAGAGTATCGTATGAATTAAATAAAAATACAGCGAAATAAATAGTCACGTCACAAAAAAAAATGAGCTACCATCTTTTACGTACGAGGGCCACAACACAAATACAATGTGGTCGTCAACTTTGTTAGATTTGGCCTCGAATAAGGTTATAAAAGAGATTAATATTTTGGAGTATACATGTTAAAGATTACGTAGTAAAAGGTTTATACAAAACGTAGAGAGCACTCTGTGCGACATTCAATGAAGCTAATGAGTTCAACTTTGAATTCACGTATGAAGATGTTTGTACTTAAACTGTGAATAAGTAGCTATGATGTACATTTTGGCATCGAACTTATAGAGAAGATGAAGTTAAAGATGTAAAAATGATCACTTATCAAGAGCGACATCTCTGCCAGGAATTTGAAAATAAATTTTTTATAGACGCTTTCATACTATATGACATTCACAATAACATATTGATTAAAATGACTGTTCAGTTTATATGAGTAAATATAGTTATCAAATGGGAAAACTTAAAGAAAATTAAATTGTTGCAGATGCTTTGGAGATAAGACTAAAAGTCAGACAATTTTGCCAAGCGCTATTACTAATAATTTCAGTCGGTGTTTGGCTGTGTGCATTAATTAATGACATATCAACCTATAAAGCAGATGTTACCGTAGATGCTTAGAATTTGTCATTTTTCATTATTTATAGCTCAAAGACAGATTTGTCAACTAATAGTCGTGAACAATTTTGTTATTTTTCGAACGACAAAAGCTCTTCGTATACACTAGTTGTCACCTAGAATCTTCTTGTATATATGGTTTCATAATATAAACTCGATCATCTTCCATTACACCAAATTAGTTGGATTTTGTTCGAAACGTTGAGACCCTTAATTTTTGCAAAATCTCTCGTAATTGACATGATGAACGTATTGCTTCTTTACGCCTCTTCAAAGCTTTTGAATACCATAAATTCAAGCAAAGTTTGCATACTGCGACATTCAACATGACGTTGCTGAGTTTATAGAATATGCCTTGATCTCGCCTTCTGTTTTATTATCAACTTGTATAGACTTATCAGCTAGTAAAGGATTTCATTCATCACCCTCTGTATAAGGAACATGGTTTATCGAAACAGTTTCATAATGTATCACAAAAAGTTTCACAATTTTGGAAATGATGAACTCGAACTGAACTAGACTCAAAATACTCGCAATAATGGTTAGTTTTCAGGAAGTTTTATACACACAGTGACTTTAACACTCTTTGCTCGTAGAAGCTTAGGGACCAGACTTCCCAGATTGTCCGCATTTTGTGGACAAACTCCGCATTTTGAAGTTTTTTCCGCTATTTGTCCGCATTTTGAGAATTGTCTGCTTTTGCTGTTTTTCCCCTGTTTACATATAACATTTAAAAAAAGAATGTCTATCTATTGAGGATTCTCTTTCTCATCCTATTGTCAAACTAACACCATCTCCAAACGTGCACAAATTAGTTTCGTTTATATTTTCGATTCCGCGCAGTAATTCATACGTCGAAAGTGCATTTTCTTCCATGAAACATTTATTTAACGATAAAAGAAATCGTATGTCGACAGAAATGACTGCAGCTGAGTTAAAAATTCGCTTAAACTCATCGTTATCATGCACTGAAATTTATAATTATTTCTTATCAACGCCAGATCTGCTTAAACTTATTCATTCTAATCAAAAATATACAGTCAACAAACGTGTCAACTAAAATCGGGACTTACATTTCTGTTTGTTTTTCTCTTGTGTTTTATTGAATAAAACCACAAAGTGCTAGAGAAAACATTTTTTTGACTCTGTGTCGGCAGAGTTGCCAGCTCAAGCGTCACAATCAATGCCAATACGGCGGAAAACCGCGTCGATTATGGCACTCCAGCTGGCAACTCTGTGATTGTGCGTGAAAACGGATGAAGTTAGACCATGAAAATGCGTTTCCGCTTTTTGTCCGCATTGTGAGAAAAATTTTCCGCAAGTTTTCGAATTTTGGGATTTTTATTCCGCATTTATGACCTGAGGATCTGGGAACTCTGTTAGGGACATACAAACAGTTTCGCTTGAAAGCTATCAACAAAAGTCATGTTTATGATATTGCTATATAAGACACTCGACTGTCGAATAGAAGATTTGCAAAGTCCATTGAACTATTTACTCAATCGACTCATCTCTGATAAGATCGGGCTAATTTTTTTGAGTGAATTATTCTAGGAGCCAGTTTCATCAAAAAACTTCGGCTAAGATTTGACTTAAGTGTGACTTAAGTTCAGCTTAAATCATTTTTATGACTCAAGTTACACTTAAGTGAAGTTTCTTAACTTAAATTCTTTGATGATACTCCCCTTCATTGATGATGTCGCCGGAGACTAAATTCTAAGAAATTTCGTAAATTTAGAAACTTTATTTCCCCCCACATTGAAAAACGTTTTCATCAAAATGTAGCTGACTTTCTCAGTTATCCAATGGTGATGGTGTGGTATATTCACTCTCGCTATATAAATGGTCGCATGATAAATTGAAGATACTTACAAAAAGCCTTAGGCCATGTTCACACTACGATTAGGGATGTTCGGTTCTCGGTTTTTGTGCAGAATCAGAATCGCGGTTCGGTTCCGCATGAGGAACCGGCACTCGGTTCTTACTTCCGGCTCTTCATCGGGAACCGGAACCTCGGTTTCTTAGATGATTCCAGTTTTTCGGAACCCAGACTAATTGATTTGTCTTTCTTTTAACAAGTTGAAAACACACTATTGACAAGGCTACAAAAAGATATATTTGCCTATCATCGTTTGAAAGAATCCTTTCGTTTACTATAAAATGAATTCTGTTTCGTTGAATTGCTACTGCTTGAAAAATTATTTTCCAGTTCTGAGCTGAGAACCGAGAACCAGATAACAAAAACCGAGTTTGGAGACAACAAAAACCTATTACAAAAAATTGAATTTTTTATTTTTTGAATACAAACACAGTTATTGAGAGCGGTAAGAAATTGAGAAAAGGGTCAACGTTAGATAGAAATAACATGACTAGAGAGTTTGTTCTACTGTTTAGGTGTGCGGATTAAGTGAGAAGCTTCGAAGGATGGTTTTTTTAGTGATAACATACTTCATCCTTCTAGACTGTAAACTAGAAAATATATTGTAAAAAAACCCGACGATTTTCTAGGAATGCAATCGTCGACGATTGGCTATTTTCTGGAAAATATAAAAATATGATTTTCAAGGAAATGATTTTCTGTAAAATTAATGGCGATTTACTGAAAAATGAAAGCAGATTATGCAAAAACCGACACCGATATTCCAGTTTAACGGTTACATTTGTGAATTCCTAGGAAATTGCTTGCAACTTCACTGGAAAAGCATATTTCAAACATCTTCTCCTTTGTAGAAAATCGGCGCCAATTTTCAATCATCGTCCCACAAGTGGCCCAGGTAAAAAATCTTGAACCAAGATCTTACTACTGGAATGGTCATGTAAGAGAAAACAATGTTAATCGCATGTTAGTCGCTCACTCGATGGTGCTTTTTATTAGTGGCAGTTCTAATGTGTCGCCTTTCAGCATTGAGTTAATCTTCTTTTCCACAAGTAAAAGAACGCTGCGACACGTCTAGATTTTGAAGCAATGAACGCCAACTTCATTCTCTAGAGGATAGGAAAACTATTACAAGTAATTTGAAGTCCAAGTTTAGTTTCCTTGAAAAAAGGTATGGTGAATGTTTGTCTACGCATAGTGTGTCTAACCACCTCAGACAGAAAATTCGTTTTTAAACAAATGCTAAATCCATGAAGGAAACATTCTTGTAATACACAGTTCAGATATAGCTCAGTTCAGAGTTTACTACTAAATTCTTCATCGAGAAATATTTTATTTCATACAACTTTATGTAGTGTTTGTTTCGCTTATGGTATACCGGGTGGGCCAAAATAAATGAGGGTCTCAATATTTTGCTTATAACTTGGTTTGGATTTATTTCCGAGACTTGATGTTTGTTTTAAAAAGATGCGCTGCGAAATACTCTACAAAATCATACCTAAACTATAATTTCAGCACTTCAATCAAGAAAACTAAGCCAATTAGATGAAACTCGAAAAAAATGAAAACTTTCCAAACTCAAAATTTTCGACTTGAACTTTTTCTACCGGTACTATCTCCGCCAAAAAGTGTAACAAAGTGAGAACTCAGTTTATGTTTGGTACTTTCAAATGTGCTATTTCTCGTGGTCTGTAAAAAAATTCTTTAGAGCAGATGGTGTGCTGGAGAACGAAGTTACAAAAATACGTCAAAAGTTGGCAACTTCCCCGTATCCAACAATGTGCTCAAACAAGACACGGAAAACATGATTGAAGTTTTGGTTTTGCATTTAGATAGAGAAGAGCAATTATTTCTGATCAAAACAAAACAGACTCGACCGAAAAAGCTTTTATTCTGATGGAGTTATGGGACTTTTACTGAAAGCACTACTAACCTAAAATTTAAAACATTAATGAAAAAATACATGACAAACGACAGAAAAACTATTATTTCGTCGTGGCTTTTGATGTGAAAAATTTGAAGTATAGCTAAAAGATAGAGCGAAGTCAGGTTACAAAATGGCTGATTCAGTTTTTCTTACCTTCAAAATGTTAACACAAGAAATTATTTTTGAGTTTGAAAAGTTTTCATTTTTTTCGAGTTTCATCTAATTGGCTTAGTTTTCTTGATTGAAGTGCTGAAATTATAGTTTAGGTATGATTTTGTACAGTATTTTGCAGCGCATCTTTTAAAGAAAACATCAAGTCTCGGAAACAAATCCAAACCAAGTTATAAGCAAAATACTGAGACTCTCATTTATTCTGGCCCACTCGGTGTTACGAATGAAATTTATTTCAAAGCTGCATAATTTTGTGCTATTTTGAAACAAATTTTATTCTAATCAATCCGTAGATATACACATAGTTTAAGGGTACCCCCTCTCTCTTTCTTGACCTTGTTGGCAAACGCGAAGGGAAAATCTGATTGGTCCCAAATTTATACCACAGATAGAATATCGAAAAAACAATCGATGCATTTTTTGCTCCGAACTTTCTCAAATGTTTCTATCGGTTTTCTGGAAAACTCTAGTTTTCAACGACTCACATTACTCGGCTCATTGTGAAAATAATAGCTTACTCGATTAGACTATTCGTAAGAAAATATTCTCACCTTGCTGGACTGCTAGTGTCTGATGACATTTTTTTCATTTATTTTTAAAAGTACTATTTTCCTTTATGTATCTTTTGTCAAATCACGAGCCATCAAATGATATTATAAACATAACAAAAAACTTTTATTTTAGCTGAAAATAAGTTCAGCACTAAAGTTTCTGCACATCTAATACTACATTCTGTTTCAGATATATGCTGCCAAAAAAAGAAAAATATATATATATATATCATACCAAAAAATAAAAAACATCTCATTTCATAAGAGAACACGCAGCTTGTAAGAAAATAGAGACAGACAACAATAAAAAAGAGAAATCAACAAAAAAAAAAGAAAATTTAAGAATGAATAAAAAATAATATCAATTTTTTTTTTTTTGTCTTAGTTCAATATATATGTACATGTTGGTTCGTTTAATTTGCCCAGCAAATACAAATCACACACAAATGAAAGTACAAGGCTTGAAGAAACAAAAAAAAAAATTAACTAAGAGTGTTGTATATAAAGTATCTGAAAATTACGAAAGGTTTTTGAGATGAATAAAAAAATAAAATGTTTCAAACAGCAACAATAACAACACAGACATACAGAAGTGTATGGCTAAATACACACATACACCCTACTCACAGCTAGTGCAATAACCCTAAGATTTAACAGCAAAAAGTTTTTCACAGTTTCTTTCTCAATATTAAGAAACGAAAAATATTCAAACAAGTATATGTGTTACGAACAACAACTTTAACTAATTGTTTGATTTAACATTGCTTGCATAGGATGAAAGATTGGTTGTGATGATTTTGAATGTCTTGTAACAGCTTTATGACTAGCCATAACAATTGATTGTGAATGAATTTTTTGCCAACATTTTAAACAAAAATAATCGAAACAAGCAAAATTACGACAAAATAAATCACCAGCAGCCGTTTTACATAATGAACAAAAACGATATTGTAAATGAGGTTCAATTTGTAAACGTTTTAAAAAACGTGGCGTACGAACATCGACTAGAAAAACCAAGAAATTATTACGTCATTTTTGGTTAATGATTGAGATATTCAAAATGGTGCAATTACTACCAACTTTTTAACTAAAAGAAATTCTTCAATCATTAGTAATTTTGCCTTTTATGAAAAAAAGTTTTAAGAAATATTTTTCGTTCTCTCCCTATTTAGTCTTTTGTAAAACAATCTATTCAAATCGTTATATTAACACATACCAAATGCAGTTGAAACCGCATGCAAAAACGACGAACTATTATCAAATGTAACTCGTCCACTTCCAATCGGATACTTATACTTGTCAATATCAACACCAGCATAAACAGCTCCACCAAATAAATCTTCCATTAGACGCCATAATGATCGTGCAGTCATTGTGCCATGTAAATTACCAACAAATATTGTCTTCTTTGAATCAAGTTGTTGAGGTGGTCTAGAAAAAACACATCAAGTTGAGTTCTAAGATAAAAACTATCTGGTCGTTGAAGAACTACAACTCAAAACTTGATTTTCTCTTTGAATACGGCGACTAAACATACAAATTTAACTCACATTTTAAAATGACATTGTACATTTTTAATCGTTTTGTACTATATACCTTCTAACTATTGATAGAACTAATTAAATAATGAACACATACCTTAGTGCATAATTATTATCTCCAATATTCCATGGTATAACTTCGACAGTTTTTCTCGAACCTGTTGCCGTTTCGAAATGTATAAAATAATCAGCTACCGACGTATTATTTTGATGACGTGAACAATTGTCCAATAGTGTACAAACAGATTTGGCATTATGAAATACAATATGAAAAAAACCATTTTCACGATGTTGTTCTTTATTTCCATGCAATTTTGGCCACTGTATTTCGAATGTTCCAAAACGTTCAAAATTTGCATGTATATCAATTTCTGTAGCAAATCGTGGTACACCACCAATAAATACTTTTTGTGATAATAATGGAATTTGATTTATTCCTGAAGTACCACTATCAACCGTGTTTGATGTTAATGTTGTTTCATTTGTAAAATCACCAATCCAATGACGAATATTTTCTGTACCTAAAGAAAAATATTCATTTTAACGAAATAAAAAATTTCAACACATTCGATAAAACTCCATACCTGAATCAAAATTAAATGTGTTAGCTAATGATGTTTGAGTTTGAGCTTGTGTTGTTGATGTCAACGGTGGTGTAATTTGTGAATGTACTTGTTGCTGTTGTTCACCATTCAAAAATGGATCACCAATCCAATGAAGAATATTTTCATTATTTTGAGGAAATGTTGAGGTTATCGAATCAATGTTTAAGGCTGATAACGGCTGTAACAATGTTGAACAGTGATTGAAATCACTCAATGGAAATGATGACAGATGATTCTGGTTGAATATTTGAGGTGGTGGCAATTGTTGTGAAGAAAAATCAATTATATTCGAAGTATTACGAAGAACAAAATCATTGAATATTGGCAATGACTTTGATTGATCTGATTCATCTAAACGAGAAAACCAAATGCTTTTATTGATACTCTTTACTTCTTTCAAAACAGTCAAAGGTTTTTTTACTTTTCAAGACATTAATTCGACTAAAATAAGGTATTTATACTGAAGTAATGATACCCGAAAGTAAGCTACTTTCAGTAATACTAAGTGATAAACACATGTAAAATTCTCGCAACTACTTTTTGAATTTTTTTTTGAAAGTCTTCAACTAGTTGTTTTCTGGGTTGTGAATCCTTCTTCATACGCTACTGACCGCCTCCCTCTATAACAGAAGACCACTGACGATTTTTTCCTGAGATACCTTTCAATCGACCTGCTCACGAAAATAGAAGATCATGGTAGTCTTCTGCTTAAATTAAGAGTTAAGCAGAGTTTCTTATGGACTTATGTAGTCTCCAATATAATGTAACCGTCGATATTGCAATAAATTTCTTTCTTTACTCCAAACTTACTTTGTTCGATAGAAATGAATGTTGCTCCATTAAATGCGGTTGGCCACGTTGATGTCACTTCTTTTGTCGAATTTTTCATTGGAAACGAAAAATCATTACGTGGACAACAATTGACATCCATTTTCCGAAGCAAATAAATTATTTAGTATATTTACAAAAAAAGAATTAAAATTATTTCTAAAATTAGATTAAAATTTCGAACTTCGCCGTCGTTGTTGTATACTCGTTGACTGGAAGAGATGTTAACTATACTAGAAAAACGAACAGAAATGATTCAAATCGAAAAATATAGTCGTCGAAAACAAAAAAAGTAGACCGATGTGTCTCATTTGACTATATACGTAGTAGATCTACAACACTTTGATTCTAAAACAATAAATGCACGTTTCTGGTGCATACAACAGCTTTGCACACAAAAAATGCAACCAATTATATGTGTTTAGTCTATACAATATAAACAGACGCATTTATTTGTTGTTGTCCGATCAGCTGAGAGAAACACACCGAAACAGACACACCTTTTCTAACTGTAATTATCGAGAAAAAATGCAGAAAAGAAATATCTTTCCGAAAGTCTTTTAATAATATAAATGTCTAGCATTAATCGACATTTTTAAACACTTAAATATTAGATGGAAAGCTCATAATATTATTATAGCTCGGAACAACATCTTTAGTAATCACTTTTTTCATAGCTCAGGTTTAACAACAGCGCTGAATCATCTTGTTTGGTGTTTAGTTCGAAGAGTTTGAATTTGAAACTTATATAATAAACGCCTTTTGTTCATTGCTCAGAAGTTTCGAAATTTTCTACAAAAATCATATCAATGTAAAGAAAAAAATAAAGTTCATGCAAAGTGCTTTTTCATATTCAGCACACTCGATAACTCTGAAGATTTACTATTTTTGGAAGACGTATTGCCAAAAGTTCAAGAAAAAATTTTCTTGATCTTATTTGTAAAATTTTCTTAAACTTTCGACAATATGACTTCAGTGGCAGGCCAGAGTCTGTTTGCTTGGTGTAGCAATAAATTTCGAAAAGTATTAATAGTGAACAAAAAAAAAACCGCTTTTAAAACTAAGAACACACTCATGTGGTCGCACCAATTTTTTGGTGTGGCAATTGCCACACCTTGCCATAACGTCGGCCCGCCACTGTATGACGCCAAAAATAAATCTTCGGGATTGTTGAGTGTGCCGAAGATGAAAGGGATCTTTTTTGCGACTCTGCATGAACTGTGTTTTTCAGCTGGTAATATGCAGATAAGTTATATGAAATGTGTTCTGATTGAAGCTGAAAGTCAGAAATGAATTAGGAACTGCGAAATCACATGAGTAATGGAAAATAGTCTGACAGATGTTGAAAGTTTCACTTTTTTCTCGTAACAAAATGTGTTCATCCGCACAGTCAGTGGACCAGATCGGCTGCAATTGAACTAAGTACAGAGCATATAACATTTACTTTAGTAGAGTACTTTACGTACACGGTGAAGTCTTATACGTATATTGAGAAAAACACAAAATGTGTTGTTCATCTGGAAAATGAAATGCATAAGGCGTAGATTTTTTTAAATAAATGTCGAGAAGTCTCACGACATGCTCGAGCGTAAGAAAAGAGCACGCATATAATATTTTCATACCTTGTTGTAAAAAGAGATAATAATAACACCTAAACTACGTGAACGAATGAACGAATACCCCTAGTGTGTATATATATTATAGCTCTCAAATTCGAACTAGATCTTGGATTCGTCTGATATGGAAAGTTCAATCGGCGCTACTGTTTTTGTTTGGTCGTATTATCTCTCTCTTCTCTCTCTGTGAACAATGACAATATAATAGGGGCATGTCGATGACGAAATGTTAAGAACGAAAAGAGAAAAAATGCTTGTGCAGTTCATACATCCATTCACTCGATGAATGAAATATGTATGTCTGCAATTAATAGAATAGAAAAACTTGATATTAAAACTAAAGAACAGGTTGTTGTTTTGTTGTGTATGGTACTAGTGTATGTCTATTCGCTTAGTGTTTCCTTTGAAAACAAGGAGTGTATGTACAAGATGAAAAATGCGAAAAAAGTTTTTGTTCTCAGACAGCTGCTTATCTAATTTTCTCACATACACATTATAATAAACATAAAAACGCTTAGGTGATAAATGTTTTCCAAACGATCTACACACACATAAACAGTGGCGGCAAACATTTTCCGTACATCGGTTTGTACAAAAACATTCTCCGCTCTCTCTCTACTATAGTTACGGATAAAAAAAGTTAGAAATATTCATTGTTACTCTTTCTAGGCCCATTAGGCTGAAAAGTGAACTTTTTAAGGTGAAACTTTTCGTACGGTTGATAAAAACTTGTTTCTACGTTGTATAAGTACTGCAAAAATATGAAAACTACATCAATCGATAGAAGAGAGCGCGAGCTATATTTCAATAAAAAAAATAATTCTTGAAAATTCTTTTGTTTTTTCAGAAACATTTTTCTACTCTTCAGTTTGACTGCACTCTCCCAGAAAAGCACGGTAAAAGGATGGTGACGACATGAATCAAATGTGCCGATGGGACGGTAAAAGATTAACTGGCACGCTTTAACCATGTCATTGGCACACTTTGACCGTGCCATCGAGAAGGATGTGCTGTTGGAATACTTTTACCCTACCGTTCGTGGCACGCGGTGTGTGTGATAAAAGCACAGTTTACTCTGACAATTTTTAAAGCGTACTAGAAACGCGCTTACAATATAAAAACAGTACACTAAAAGCGTGCTACAAGCCAATCAATAATATGCAATATGCATCGGAAATGGGTGAGCACACAGTTTTTCGAGTGCAAATATCCAGTATTTTAGCAAGGCACAAGTATGAGTACGAGTACAAAAAATTTCATTCGATCAATAGTCGAGTATAAGAGATATTTTAAAAAAACAAAGTCACATTTTATTTGTCAGCAATAAAGAGTTTTGTGAGATTTGAACAATTGTTGCTAACACTTATTTTTCTTTGATACCATGAAGTTTTGAAAGAAATCCTATATTTTTTAGGAAACGTATTAGGAATTTCATTAACATTATCGAATATTTCAAAAAGAAATCCCAACTACAAGTAGGGGTACGCATCAGTCTCTGATATGTATATCTCCAGATCCGAAATTCGGCGAAATCAAGCATATTTTATCACATGCGAGTCGCGTTATATTTATGTATTATGAACTTGATTCATTTAGTTTTACGTGCACATACGTGCGTTTCAGACTATTTAAGCAAACTGAGTCAGTTCCTATTTATTAGACCATTTAGAATATAAGTGGCCAATAAAAACTATATTAGCTATTAACTCTATATGCGTTCTACTCCGTCCATCCGAACTCATCTTTGCCAGAATCCCGCAATAACAGGAAATTCAACGTTTTTTCTCCGGTAATTGTCTAAACTTATGGCTAAGGGTAATTGAACTGCACCAATCAAAGTGCACTTGTGCCAATTTTAGTGTCAACACTTTTTACTAGTAACACGCTTTTAGTGTACTGATGTTACACTTTAAGTGTGCCGTTGGTCTTAAAATGTGCCGTTGGTCTTAAAGTGTGCCCGTAGAATACTATTTGATACATTTTTTATTCATTTAACTGAAGAAGAATCGAAAACGTTATTAAACTGAACAAAAATAGACTACTGCAAACGCACATTTTGTCAACGGTCTCGATTCAGATAAAACTGCGTCAAAGATTTGTTTTTGTAGATTGATAAAACGACTCACAAACAAAAAGCACGCTGAAAGCGTTTTTTTGCTACCCGAACCAGCCAAAAGTACGGAAAAAGTGTACCGCTTCTCCCATATTATAGATGGAAGATCAGACTTCTAATTATACGCTTTTTCCATGCTATTTGAACACATTTGCCGTTTCCGTGGCAGTGTACTCAGTCTCAGGAATGAGTGGATAAAAGACTTTGATTAAGCCATTCGAGACAGCGTCACAAACTAAGTAAGATAAACATAGTCTGGAAGTTAAATAGAAGAACTTAACCCATCTTTTAGTCGAAAATCTAACATGATTGATGCTGTTGCAAATCAGAGTTTTTTTACCCACTCATTCGTGAGATGGAACAGTGAAACTGAAGACTCAGGACGTCGAAAACGATGTAATTAATTGTCTATTAGATGCCAGGTAATAGTTAATGAAATAGTCATTAAATGGTCATTTTTGCATCTTATAAATGGGACCGTTTTAATGGCTTAAAATGATATTTTTTAGCAGGCTGAAAACTGTCCGAAAATAGGCATTTAATAGCATCATGGTCGTTTTTGCACCATTACTAGCTGTTAACGGTCAATTATCGAACGTTCTGTTTGATTAATTTTTTTGATTAGTACCGCAAACATAGTGATTTCCCAATTTTTGACATTTTTGGTTCCTTAGATTCAGAACCAGCGACCACTTCCACGAGACAAGTTTCGATGACTCGCACAATCAGGGAAGAGAAAAATTTCCAAATTTCAGTGATATATATACATACATCAGTCATGATTGCAAAATAAAAGGGTGAATGAAGCAGCCGTTTTAAATATCAGTTTTTTCTTGTATATTTTGCAATTGACGAATGGCCTGTTAATAGTCATTTAATTGTGACAGTTACTTTACATATTAGGATGCACAGTTAAATGCCTGTTTTTGCCATTATAACAGTCAAAAAACTTACAGTAAACAATGACTGTTAACTGCGTTTTTTCAACATTTTGTGGTATGTTAAATGCCTTTTCTTGAGCCTTTATCAACAATCACATAACGGACAATAAACTGACAGTGACCTGGCAGCTATTTGGGTGTTAAAAGCTAGTTTTTTTAGTATACATTTGAAACGCATAACATGGCTTATTAAATGTGAATTATGTTTCACCTAAGGAATATGCCAACTTTGACTTGTTTGAAGTCGCGTTTTCATCCCAGGTAAAGAAAAAAGTTTTCAAAATTACTTTTTCGCCAAAAGAAAATGTAGCTCGTCCCTTTTCTATCAATTGCTGTAGTTAAGTTTTCAAATTATTGTGACCTTAAAAAGTTCACTTCACTTTAATGGGCCTACAAAGAGTAACAATGAATATTTGTAACTTTTTTTTATCTGCAAATATACTAGAGAGAGCGAACAATATTTTGGTGCAAATCGCTTGTCAAAGGCTTTTTTCGTTATCGGGTTATGACCAAAAGAATGAAACATTGGGATGTATGGAAAATTTTTGGCGCCACTGGTTGGGTGTTTGATTCATTCAACCTACGAGTACATATTGGATACTATACGTAGCCGATCTGTGATTACGCCGGTTAGCGATTACACGTTACAAAATAAAATACAAGGTAACGCTCGTCTCCACTCGCTCGATCCCTTGACTTTAATAACCTGGATCTGCGCTACTGAACGCGCTTTCGTGATTTTTAAATCGAAGACAATGCTCACGCCTCCCTTCGGTCGGCGCTCGCTGGGTGCCTGACTAAGCCATCTTCTTGATATTTTTCTTTTTTTATGTGTAAGGTTCGTAAATATACAAGGCA
>CAJNOQ010001094.1:0-36142 GCA_905250885.1 Didymodactylos carnosus | reverse complement strand
ATCGATGTTATTTTCGACTCGTCGGATAGTAAACGATTGAAACAATTTATAAAGCGTCATGGTAATACATTGACGTCGGCACAATATATTATGAACGAAGAATCTATTTTGTGTGTTGGTGAAGATTACAATAAACTATTACGCGACAATTGCGCAGTAGTGGCAAAGGCAGTGCGTGATGCATGGTTAAAATTGTGTCTTAAAATACCTGCTGATAAAGTTTTATATGTAGCTGGACCAGATGAAAAGGCATTCATGATAAGCAGTAGTGGTTTTATTTTAATACCGGAATTGCAATCAAATCAAATTGAAGCAGACACTAGAATTTTTCTCCATATTCAGCACATTCAATCATTTCAACACATCGCACAAGCGACCATCCAAGCTACCGACACAGATGTCCTTGTATTAGCTATTGGATTTGCGGTTGAATACAGATTGAAAGTGTACTTTTATTCCTCAATGTCTAGAAAGAAATTATTCAAATTTATTGACTGTTCGTTAATTGCTCATCGATGTATCGATTATTACAAGTTTAATCCTAAGATGTGGATGGTATTACATGCACTTAGTGGGTGTGACACTACATCCTTTATTCGAAACATTAGTAAACAAAAAATATTTAAAACCTTCTTTAAACAGCCTTCAGTTTATTCTGAATTGATCAATATGGATAAACTGCCAACCACCGCTGCTTGTATGCTAAGTGCGGAACAACTGCTAATCGAATGTACAAGTTTAGCGTCACCAAGTACGTTCTTCGTCAAATATACTTTCAATCGGTTAGATCTATCATATATTATGGTTCGCTTTTCTGACGAGGCATTCTCTTAAAATAACGCTCTTCATGAATACACATCTCATTTTTTTCTAGATTTGGATGAACTCCGTACTATTCAAGCCATATCACATTTAAGATCTACTTCGTCGAAATCGTTCTTGGATACATTGTTACCAACAACAAATGCATTTCAATATCATTGTAAGCGAGTATCATTACAGTGCAATATTTGGTTTCAGTCATTACTCAATGATATCAGTTATCCTCCTCTAAATGGTAATGGATATTGTTTAGTTGATGGTGATATCGCCATTGAATGGAAATCAACACCATCAATGCCTGATACGACTCTCCTTATAACATGCAATTGCCAAACCTATTGTTCCACGAAAAGATGTAAATGTTTTAAATATCAACTCAAGTGTACAATTTTGTGCAAGTGTAAAAGCTGTGAAAACCGACAACTTAACACTCAACCGTATTTTCTACCTCAACAATCTGCCAGAAAGGTAATGAAACAATAAGTAACTGTAGAGAACTTAATTATCATTACGTATGCCTGTTATAGTTCTTTTTAGAAAGTAATGAAACATACTGGGCTGCAACTTGTTGTCAGCGATTCAAGTGATGACGAAAGCAATGTACACTCTATTTTTGTTGCTCTCATTATATGTTCACGATCTTCTTTTGTAGAACACAAATGCCGCACCGGATGCTCAAATAATCAGAGAGAGTTCTGTCGTGAGCTTTTTTCATGACGTTGCAGGTGATTGTTTGTCACCATGTACACATTTCTCTTTTTATTTAGATCTGTGCATATGATAAAGACTCTTCTGATGATTCTGAATTCGATGACAGAGAGACTGACGATGATGAAGATAAAGATAAAGATGAAGTGCGTACTCAATGCTAATAATGATCTTCTTCTGATAACTATTGGAAAACTTCGCTTCGCTGTTCTAGCCCTCTTTAGTTGTTGGATAAATTTTCCTGCAAAACTGATTTTTTTTTAAAGTTTTTTCTCCTTCGAAATTTCTTTCCTTTTTCGGCAGACTGAAAATAGCTTTTGAAAAAACATGTTTTTTTCTTCTTTACCATGGTAGTGTACAAAACAATAAATAAACATAATTACATACATTTTTTTCCCCTTCTCAGATGAGGCTTGGTTACTAATGTCGATTTTAATATTGATTTTCGTCTCATTTAGAGTGATTCTTCGATCGAATACTTCAACGATGATGTTTATGGTGATCCTCTACCACAACCATTCTCAGTGGAATATGATTTTCCGACCCAGTTATCGATAGAATATGACGATCCAACTCTTGAAAACGATATCCATTCATTCTTGTTGTCATCGGATGAGTGGTAGTCCTGTTGGTGTTCTAGTAGTCCGTTTCTGTAGTTTTTTTACGTTTTTGGCTAAACTATTCAGTTAATTTTGTAGCGTACAAAACCTTATTCCATGGTAATTTAGAGAAATACATCTCCTCAAATTTATTATTTTTTTATCATTTTTGTGTCACCAGGTCATACTGTCACAATAGTAAAGACCGTAATTGGTTAGTTCATCATTTTTCTGTAACATTCTTATGATTGATTATAATAAACAAATGATGAATATCTAGGAGCGGCTATCGAACTATTCATGTTGCGACATTTTACTGTCTTAATTAATTAACTCACGAGACGCTAAGAGAATTGGCCACAAAGAATCCGTAAAATAATTAGCATATAATCTCAAAATCCGAAAGTAAAATACGATCAAGACAATTTTTAAATACACTTCGACGCATACGTTCAAAACCGTATTCGCTGCAGGAATTACAAATAAACTGAAAAATGCAAGAAAATGAAGTAAGTAGGTTAGAAATCGATCCGGCTTGTTTATTCAGATGAGTCTTAGAAGAATTTGCTTGGCGTTTGTTAGAAGAAGCGTTTTCTTTTGTTTATTATAGCATCAGCACCATTCATTATGTCTGTTGCCATGGTTGCCATCTCTGCCCATCGACAATCTCGAAAACGGGCGTTTCGTTTACCTTAAGATTATTATTCTGAGCCTAATATATTGAGGCGACTTTATAGTATTAATATCAGATCTTAAAATGCAGTTAAATAAATTAAGCATAGAATTCTCTTTTGGAGAGAACTTTTTCAACCAATAGGACGATATAGACAGTAACGTAGAAAAGGAAGAGAGCAAAAAAGGTCAACATTAGTGACTAGCTATCGAATCAGTAATTTACACCCTTTATGTACATCAATCATACTACTATTTGTAATTGATCGATTTAATTTGGTTGCAGACAGTACGGGTGATGACGTTACTAAAATTTTTTTACATAATATTTTCATATTCTCAGATATTGAGTGTTTCTCAACAATATTTATTGTTGTTGTTGGATGATATTGTGACGTTACTGTTGAACTTGTTTCAGTTGATGGTATGGTACTTGATTTACTATGCAGTGGTGAATGAACAGCTTCACTTAAAATAAAAAGTAAAGAAAAAGATTTAACGGAACCTACAATGTGGTAATCTGATGTGTCACCGACATTATTAATTGTGTTTTCCGTTGTTGATGATAATACATTTGTTACCATAGATGTCCAAGTATCATTAGCTAGATAATGCCTGTATAACGATGCGTGTTCTTTACATCTATGGCACCAAAAACACAGAAAATAACAATGGAGGGGGTGGGTGGTAGCATTATGAGAGCGTGAAACTCACGAGACAGCTCTTATTTCCCCGGTTTTCTTAAATTCTTATTTTCTTAACACACGTCGTTATATAGGCATTATCTAGATAACGATAATTGGACAGCTCTCTTTTTTACGTTTCTCAGCTGTTTTGAGCGCGATGTTAAAGCTAAAATAAACAACAATAAGCGATACTCTTGTTGAGCAATCAAAGTTTTTCTCTTGAATGAACCTGTTTCACTTGAATCTTCAACATTAAATCCGTCGATGAGTGTATCACTTTCTAAACCAGCACTTATTATAGACGTTGTTGCTGTAGGTCTTAAAATGCCATCAGACCCAAGAAAACGTGTTTTTTTAATAGGTGTACCAATTAATTCGTTAAGTATGTCATCATCACGAAAATGTGTATATAAACGTCTGTTGACGGGTTTTGTGTTTGTTGATCCAATATCTTCTCTCGTTTATTCATGAGCTAGAAATAAAAAGTGAAAAAGAGTTAGGGTGCCATTCTTCGGAAAATTACGTCAATAAATTTCTCTATAGCATTTTGATTTGATATCTGTCTGAACATATTTTTTCTTCAAAAAAATAAACAGTTATTTGGTCTACTGACTTAAACAGTGCTAAGTGGGCTAAGCTGATCCTAAAATATTTTCTAGTTACGCTGTCAGTTTGTGAGTGGTGTCGACTTCTACAGTTCTGTGGAAATTCCAGAACTCAGCAGAATTCAAAGCATCGCTACTCACTCCCATGCCCCCCTTGTAGTAGCACGTTAGCCCTCTATAACTTGCTATAACAAAAACAATCTCCAGTTCGGTCTTACACACCAACAACAAATTATTATTATGATAAAATATTTTACAGAAAAACTAATGTACAATGATGGAATAGTAACAGTTAATAATAATATCTAATGGTTGTTCATGATAATAATTGATAATTGGCTTCTCTTCAATTGACGAAATTTGATGAGGAGAAGGAGCGCAGAATGAAATTATAGTAATGCAAATGAAAACACTAAATTATATTTTATAATTTTAAAAGAATACTAAATATAAACTAAATGTGAGATTTAATTATAAATTATAGTAGTATTTCTTCTTCCTTTGTATGATAAAAGAAGAAGAAGACGATTGGAGATGATAGTAATGATTTCTCTTCTCTTAAGATGAGAGAAGGAGAAGAGGAAACAGAAGAAGTTTAGAATTTTAGTTTAGAGTTTTTGAAGAAGAAGAAAAACTGATATTTTTAATGAAATCTCGATACGAAGATAATGTGTCTCCACATTTCGCGTCACTATGAAACAAAATAATAATAAAAATCAATTATTAACTGATTTCATTCTCTCTGTATAAAGAGCGCATAGAAGACGTTTCTGAAACTTTTCAAGCGACAGAAAATAAAATATGTAACGGCAAGCGGCCGTTGCACCCCTCCCCTCAATCCACACTATCACATTCTCTCTACGTATTGACAGATTCTGGTGTAATTCTGCCAGATTCTAGTCCAATTCTGGTTAGATTCTGGTAGAACTAGAATTGGAATTCCACCAGAATTCAATCAGATTCTGATCAGAATCTTATTAACAGTTTATATTTGAATATGGCGAATTCTGCCAGTTCTAGGACTTTCCATAGAATTGTAGTACTTGACACTGCTGCAGTTTGCTCGTAATTTACCGTCAGTTTGTCTGTAACGAGGATGTGACAGATTTATTGCATTTTGTGTTAATACTGTTGGAGTAACTAAACAATAAAGAAAAAAAACTACATAGAAATAGAGAAAATGATATGACATGCAAGTGTATATAGAACACTGCTTTATTCGAAAAAACTAAGAAAACTTTCTGTGCCTCGCAAACAATCGAAACTTGGCTAGAAGAAGTATAAGTTTGTTCGTTACTAGGCTATCTTGGCGAAAGATTAGTCGATTGATATTTCGCTACCAAGAAAGAATTAAAAGTTGGCTAACCCTTTCGAAGTCGAACTTCTGTACGGGATGCTTTTATTAAGACTTGGTATTCAATCATAGAACCTGTTTCACCTGCATGTTGAACTCTTCGAACAATATCATACAATAAATTTTCAGCAGCATTTACTGTATCATCTAATATATTTCTTTCTTCAGCATTTTGTAGCTCTAATGACAAAAGAGAGGAACAAGAAAAGTTGTATGGAAATCGTCTTGTTTCAAAGTAGGAGCTAAGTGTTTGAACGAACCTCTTTTTTGATAATACGTTATATCTATAGTATTTTCATTATCATTCAACGGTTCATCGGTTGTTAACATAGGTGCATTGAGATTATTATATGCATTTTGTGTTATTGCATTATAAGAAGCGAGTTGTAATGACAAAGCAGCACCACCTGAAACCACAAGCAAAGACATTCTTTTATTAAGATGACTTTGTATTCGGACCTACAAATCACACTCATTTTCGACCTGTTAACGTTGAGTCGCTGTTCCAAAAAGGCAAAGTCGGTTTATCTCCAGCTCAAGGCTGATTATAACTAGTAACGTACAGAATCCATATTTTTCACACATTTGGAGACATTTGTCATATATTTTTCACTTTCACGCTAAGTTACTGGAAGGGTCGTAAAACAAGGTGGTTGCCAGGAACAGGGTGGAATCTTTCGGGAGACGTTTTACCCTTTTGCTGAATTTTATATGTCATAAGAATCTCTTAACCTGAGTTACCATTTCTCTTTAAAGGGTCTCAAACTTCAAAGCTACCACCGAGTCAAAGTCGTTAAATAGCTGTATGTATCAACAGCCAACAGATCAAGTCATTTGCTGATGATTGCCGTCATTAGCTATGATTCATGAGGGGATCTTACTTTTGTGAAGTCAGCAAAAAAGTCAGAAGGTTTTCCTTTAAAGATAATCAATAAGTCGGTTACCTCAGTACTACTGGTTTTTAATCGAAGTCACTACAACTTTTCATCGATTAACTTAAATGTCGGCTGATTCGACTCGTGTTCAAAAAAATGCAGAAAACATACTTTCTTCTTGCTTCATTCTACTTAATTTTTCCTTTAACAATGATAGATGTCGTTCTTGTTTCAAAATTTCTTGTATACCCATATTAGTTAATGATAAGTTAGTTGGGTAACAATTATTTTCTTCACATTCCTTTACATATTTTTCTAATGTGATACCAAAATCAGTCACTAATATTTTCTCAAATTCCTGAACTTGTTTCTCATCATCCACTTGTGGCAGTTTTCTCATCCAGCAGTCAACAGGTCTCATGGATGATTTTAAATATTTTCCACTTGTTAATGCTGTTTTTCAACTAAAGGACCCCACTGGATAAGACCGTAAATTTACCACCCCCCTACTCACTTTCAATAGACCAGAAAGATACAGCACGAAATTCTGCACATTTCTGGGTATTTATTTTGATTTTCGTCGAATGTAAAAAAGAATTTTCGAAGATCAAATAGTCTTGGGGGTATATCACTTTTTGGTATTCTAGATAATAACTATGGTTCCCATCATTTTTTCTTGTGTAAACCTAATATGAAAACTAATAGTGTAGATCGACGCAGTTTTTCGTGCTCTACAAAATGGTATAAATATATCATTCTTAAATTGTTGTCATTAAGGGCTACCAGATTCACAAATATAAGAAAATATAGAAAACATAGTATTATATGGTTATTTTTCATAAATTTCAAGTTGATTTTCGCACTAACAACAACTTGGACAAGATGACGACTATAACAGGAAATTTTCTCGTGATTTGTTCTACAAAATAGTCTAAGTTTGAGAAAAATAAAAACAGCCCCAATATAGAATATTCGATAATTACTTTTGAACATGTCATTATCTTACTTGTTTATCGATACCTTTTTTGGACATATGTTAGATTTTATTTAAGTTACTCCGGTTTATATATCAAAATTGACTTCAGCTTTTCATTTAGGAAGTGAAACTAAGTTAAATAGAGTTCTATGGAGTAGTTCAACAGACGTCCTCAACTGATCTTTACTAAATATCAATGTAACTTATCATTGTAACTATGTAACATCTAGATATAGAAATTCTCAAAAAAGATAAATCTAGTATTTTATGATACTTTGCCTTGACTTCACTGGTTATTTTCTATACTTGAGTTTAGTCTGAATGAGGACTGATATCATAGAGATGTTTTATTCAACAGATACCAACGTAAACAGCACCGGTGTGCTGTAACTTTTATAGTAGAGATATGTAAATAAGTGCTGCACTGTTGTAAATGGTTCATTTATCTTCTGAGCTGGACTCAGTATCGGTATCTATTTCGACCTGTTCTTCTTGTCTTGCTAAAGCTTCTAGTAACCTTTGACGGCCTGCAGATGGTGTGAAGTTGTTATGTCGAGCATAGGCGAGGTACCAAATAATGCTCGCTACGACCCCAGGTTGCGCTCTCCAGCGGTGCATTGGCAGTACCATGCTTCAATCGGATCACTGGTAAGCGAAAACTGAATCCAAACTTTGTATACTGAAGCGTTTGAGTGTCGACTATGTATGCTCGCGCGTACGATATTATCGTTGGAATTATCCACCTCAATAATCTCCATCGCTATTCATATGTTCTTTAACATATGAACGTCCCATTTTTATCGGATATGTTCCAAAGAACAATTGACGTATTTCTTCCAGAGATATCTGTGGAAAGTCGAAGCTGATGTCTTCGATTTTTTCCCATCGAGAGCGAGACGATAATGAACCGTTATCAAGGCGGGCTTGTAATATATTATTACGACCGATTTGTTGACGCATGTATTGTACAAGAGTGCTATGGTCGCTATTAATAGTATTTTGACTGATCGGACCTCGGTAGCACTTAAGTGCAGCCGAAACGATACGTACGCAATCAGCAAGTTTTGGAATGAAAGCGTTTTCAACTCGACCACCTAATAAAAGCCATTTTTTCATACGAGCATGGTACGATTCTACACGCCATCGAACTTTGTTATTGGGCCAACATCAGCACCTTTTCGCTCAAATTCTTCCTCCTAATATCAAAATAAATCCTGATAAATTAAAGGTATGTGGAAGTCTGCATTCAGAGAAAACCGATTAAAATTTACGATTACGTTCAGTCAACTTTCATACACTTTTTTAAGTTTATGTTTTCAAGTTTATGCTGTTAGAAATAAAAGAAAATTTTTTGGCGAATAATCAGACTTATTTTGAAGCTTATTTATAGAAAGTGCCGTTGGACGGCATAGAAGAAATCGATTTTTCAATAACATTAAGTGAATTAGGAATAACCGATATTCACGAATATTATAATTCGATGAACACAATGGATACAGGAAATGCCACCTTTTTAACAACACAAGCATATGCATTTTTAAATAATGATCTCTATCGTAAGCATATATATGCTACGATAGAGAGTGCAAATATATTAAAATAAAATAGAATTGTAGTGACATATAACCGCCCCAAGTGAGTAATCCGGATTTTCAAACCTGGCCATTTATATGTAATCAAGGATGCTGATTACGAATATGATAGCCGTTTGTCCCTATAGACCTTTCCTACCGTCTCTCTGGAGAACGGGTTTTCTACAAATCCCCTGAAACCATAGCAATGTTTTCTCAAGCTAGGCAAGAGGCGATCATGGACGCAGCAGTGGCTATACCTAATGGGTCTTCAACACACATAGAATGGATGTGGCAGTCGAACCCAGATTCGTGGTCGAAGTCTCAGCCAGCCGAATGGAGTCATTATTCCGACATAGAAAATCTCATTATAGAAGAAGCATTCTCGACTAAGAGACAGCATGCCGAGTTGGATGGCTATTACATTGATTTGAAAACACGGTATTCAAATCTGTAGCTATGACGACAGCAAACAAAGACCCGTCAAACGAGTGGCTGGTAGGAGGGAAGTTAAGCATTTGCGACAAGAACGCTTCATGCTAGACCCCATTGCTCCAAAACGTCTTTTCGGTGGCCAGTATGGCTGGGTTTCACTATTTATATTAGAAGCTAGACAAGGCTTAAACTTTGAATCAACGAGAAAATTACCTTCGCGAAACGAAGCAATCGTTCAACAAACTACTGACAAGAACCTATTGTACTCAGACACCATGGAAAATGATCATTTCTTTGCAGCGCTGTTTGGACATACAATTTCATTTTTTTGTTGTCTCAGTTTGTGCCAACTAAAGCTTTGTATTGATGGTGAGGATGAGAGAGGGTAAGGGTGGATGGTGAGGGAGCGCGTGTGGATGAGGATGCGATTGAGCAGAACAGCATCACCCGTACCCGCCACCATGGAAGTGCCCATATATAAGAACACAGCTCATTGCAGATGATCGCAGAGATGATCCATGTTTCCAATCCATTTCTGAAGGATTCGTCTACGAGCACATATAAACACTAACTAACCGATACTTTCCATATCTTCGACCAAACCGAAGAGCAGAAAATAACAACACATTTTTCCTCTTCAAAAAGCCCACCATGAAAATCCCATCGCTCCTACAAAACGCAAATACATCTATCTGTCTCCTTTTAGAAATGACAAACATCAAATTTCCCACACATCAGCTGCCGATCTTGATGATCTTGCTGATGTCGATCGTAAAATTGCTGATCTTGGTAATGCTGATCATAATGCTCGTCGTGGTCGTCGTAATGCTACTACTCCTGCTGAGTTCATTGGTATGCGTGATCATTTTGGTATTCATACTATTCCTGATCTTGATCGTGCTGCTGTTTCTTATGACCGTGATGGCAATTTCAGCTCTCAAACATGCTAGGTACGGCGTTTCTGAATATATATATTCATGTATGCGTCGTTCCTGCTTATCTTTATTGTTTTATTTACGGCTTTTGCCATGTGAAAAATGAACAAAAATGAAGAAATAAAAATGTCAATCGAGAAACAGATCAACTAATATTTCTGTAATACAAATCACTCTGCTAGTCCCAACTCTTGCTTTTCAGCAGTTAGAGACCTGCGGACTCAACTTGTTTGACTCCGAAATCCGACTTCGATTTCACCTCCGAAAAACTCCAAAATTTTTAACAATTTTATCTAAAGATAAAATATCCTGCACAAAGAAAGGCTCATTTACTAAATTAAAATGTGCACCTTTTGCGCTGAAAAAATCCAGTTTTTCTTGAGAAAAACCCAAGTTTATGATTGTTATCATCTTCGAACTAACTCTTTTCCAAACAGAACACATTTTTGAATCTGTAAAAAAAGGTCCGATTTTTCCTCCTAAAAGTGCGTTTTTTTAATTACTTTACTCGTCTAGGATGTTCTTTAACCAAGAATCGAAAATGAAGACAGCTGTACTACTTTGAAATACGTTGATACCTGGGTGTTTCCAGCGGATTGCTGCCATGTCGTACAAAAGTATCTGCTATCAAAGTGGAACTTTCAGAATTTGTAGAGCTCGAGTTGACGATCATTTTGGTCTAGTTTGATTCTAGAAAATATGCTGACATCCATGAGTGATGATGATCAACTTTTCTTGATGATCTTGCTGATGTCGATTGTGAAATTGCGAAATGGACAGCAAGCAAAGGCCCGTCGAACGAGTGGTTGGAAGGAGGGAAGGTAAGCATTTGCGACAAGAACGCTTCATGCCAGACCCCATTGCTGCAAAACGTCCTTTTGGACGAAAAACGCGAAAGGACTTCTAAAAAGCTAATTGGATGGAACTGGCATCTTTTATTGCAATAACCATTTCACATTTATTTTGCATGAAAATGAAGTTTTGATACTCGAAATCTCGTGGGTTATTGCATAGAAAGATGCGCCGATATATCGACGCCGATGCGTGAATATATCGACACTCGTTTTTTCCTTTCTGTTAAGAATTTCTGTTTTATATGATAGCATATATATCTGTTCAGATATTGCGTGGTCAATAGAAGGGGATATACTGTTTCTGTTCTATAAGAACAGATTCTTACTATAAAGAAAAAAAATTTCTCTTCCTTTCTTGCGGTCCAAAAAAAATAAATGGTTATGAACCATAGAATATTAGATATAATATGGAAGCACCAATCATCAAGGTTGATAAATATATCTGTCACAGTCTCGTTTTTAGGTCAAAATCAGTCTAATTCTTTTAATTCCCACAGTTTTATGGCTTAAAACAGCCTGATTACTCTTTTATTTCGAAAATCTCTTTATTTCAGCAGGCATTTTGTCATTTTTACATAGTTTTGGATCTGACGCCTAGCCTTTTTCAAAATTCCTGCTAGCCGTCAATTGGCGGCTATTTTTCACGGCTAGCGGGAAACAACCCTCTCTTTCGCTGTCCATTTCACTTTTTCCCGCTAATGATACAATGCGCTGATTGATAAACCAATAGGAATTCCGTATCAGCATCTCTTCTCAGTGCAGTTCTGAAGAAAAGCGACATCGTTAGTCAATCGAGAAAATTCGAGAGGATAGCGGTAGCCACTTCCTGAGAAACCTTTCGGAACTTCTCGAAACCATCTCCATTGAATTCCTGATGCTTTTTAACTCTAGGATCTGCCTTTGAGAAATTTAGAACGGAAACTTCTCTCCAACGACAAAGATTAACTTGCCGTTTTCCCTACGGACGGCAAAAGCTCAATAACTCCGGAAAGGAAAGAAAGTAGAGGAAACCCATGCATAACTTTTGAAAGGGGTACAGGTGCAAGCTAACCATGGAAAGATAGAGGCTCTATCTCCTTTCCTTGTTGAGTTGATCATTTTTTAGTGAAAAGCTTCGAGTTTTCTCTCGTTTGAAAGACCCTCGACTTTGGCCGGATGAAAATCGAGATAAAGCTTTGAAGAATACATTTCCTAACTCAGTTTTAGATGAAGATTCCGAAAAAAATTGATCTAGACCTCCATTCCTTGCCGTTTAGAAACGGCAGGCTTTTTTCTCTTGAAAGCTCTCTTTCTTCAAAAAGCATTTTCTTCAGTTTTTGGCTCGCCTGACCTAAAACAAGAAGTGCTCTCCACACACGACATAGTTCTAGAATCAGCATGATAAGGCGCATCTTTCTATGCAATAATATCGACAAAAAAAAGACTGCTATAGTTTTGCTGTTCCGACACCTTATGTATATCTCTACTGGAATGCTAGAGCTCTAATATGCGTTATTCTTTCTCTCTTTAGATTACAAAGTTGAAGAAGGACTTAATGAATATTCAAATAAAAACAGAAGAATACATGTCTATATTGTTTAAATGTTAAATGTTGCTTCTCAAAGTTCCGCCACCACTAGAAGAATAAACAAATATGCTGAATGAATTGACAATCACTGTTAACGATTCTAATGCAAGTTTTCCGAAACCGACATCAGCTGATTATTGTAATGATATTCGTTCGACAACACTGGCTATTGCATTAGAAAATTTGGTGCTTGCTCCACGCTGAATCAAATTGGATAAAAATTGGCCGCTAAATGCAAAATTTGTCGGTGAATCCGATAACGGGTTTCTTATAATTACATCTTCACTTCTTTTTTGGCGTCGACATAATCAACATGGTTTTTGCCTAAATTTTATTTTTCTCATTGGTTGAAAAAAAGGCGCTAATGAGAAAAATAAAATTTAGGCAAAAACCATGTTGATTATGTCGACGCCAAAAAAGAAGTGAAGATGTAATTATAAGAAACCCGTTATCGGATTCACCGACAAATTTTGCATTTAGCGCCCAATTTTTATCCAATTTGGTTCAGCGCGGAGCAAGCATCAAATTTTCTAATGGATAAACAAAACTCATCGAACTCAAGTGAAGAGCGCAGTGAATTGTTAAAATATACCAATGAACTTTTAAAATCGAAAACTGTTGAACTGAAAGATTTATTGTGAAGCTTATTAATTAGTGGAGAAGCAGAAGAACCTCCCATACAATTCTGTGCAAATCTGTTAGTGATTAACAATTCAACCGAATTTCTTGATACAATAAAAATTTTGATTGAGGAAAAAGGTGCAAATGTAGATTTATTGATTCAATTGTTAAAACATTTATGTAAGTTTTAGCGAGTTCTAGTGTGCTGTAACAACGTCGAAAGAGATTGCACGGGTGACGTAGGAAGCGATTATCAGTTTTTTTGTGCATTGAAAAGACGCATAATAATGTAGAGAAGCAGAACACTAATTACAAGGGTTAGGTTCTCCTTTTTCTTTGCCCGTAAAATTGCTTTGAAAAGATTTGTGACATGTGCATTATTGCTAGCTCCTAATTCTTTCCTAGTTCTTTCTCTCTTCGTAAAACCGAGCACATCTCGGAACAGCAACGTGTGAAGGGATTGTGAGGGCTCCTTTTTGTTTTTTGTGTTCTGTCTTGCGCTCCGCGTAACACAAAAAGTTCTTTAAGGTTTTCATACGATAACTAAAGCAGATCGTCCTATTAACGACGTCCGTTTTCTCAGCTTTTTGAGAGAATATTTATGTTGTTAAAGCCCTATACAGTTTTTTTTGTTAATATTAAAGATTTTTTGAACACTTTCTTGATATTCTGGTTACCTGTTTTCATTATAGGTTATAAAACTGTCGATAGTACTTCCATGTCAAGTCAAGTTCGAAAGATTGTTGTTGATCTATTCATGAATGACATGCTTTCAATTTGAGTCTTACATAGAAAGAAACTCTAGACTCGCTTTCGAACATTAACAACTAAAAACAGTTTTTATACGGAGATGTACACTTAAAAAGATTTTACTTCTTTTTTGAAACTTAATTCTTGACGTTGTCTATAGTGTCTCTTGTTTTTGTGTCTCATTGTTCGTTTTCCGTTATTCATTCTGACCAATAATCTCCGTCGTTGTACAGAGAGCTTAAACACGACGTTGACTATCTGTCGTTGTGCTTTGTGGTGTGTTGGTGTTATTCAACTTATTGTTAGAGACAGGAAAAACAAAAGTCAGATGTTTGTATATAGAAAATATGATGTTCTACATACAAACCTTTTTCGCTATTTCTGGTAAGAATCTTATCCGAGTCTTATCAGATTCTTACATAAGAAGTCCGCACGAAAATGGCAAGAATTTCATACGAATCCGATAGGAATCAGGTAATATTTAAATAAGAATGAGCTAGGACTTTGATAAGACACTCCTATTACTTTCTTAACACTTCCTTATGAAATTCTTTCTAAAAGCCAACCACCGCTTTATTTTGCTGATGCACACACTATATAAGTACGACTGATTTCTTGAAAATTTTTTCACAGCTTTTTCCAGGTAGGTAAGACTGGTCGTTTGAGAATGCCTCGCGACATCTTACACACTTACTAGTGAACTATACAGCTAATTAAAGAAAGAAAAAAAACATTGGAAGTTTTTGTCAGTTCTTGCCATTATCACATATTGTAGGCCAGACCAATTTCAGTTCGATGAAAACACGCCCAGATGAAAACCTCTTTTTGCAGCGATGAAAAGACCTTTTCCATATGGGTACCAAAGGTAAAACATGGAGCAAGTTTTGAAAAAGTTCTTTTGCTTATAATCCAGGTCCCATGAGAAAACTTAGAGTAAAAATTCAATATCTCAGCAACAAAGCTGATTGCGTCCGAACCAAATTGTGGTTCTTCATAGCTCATGAAGGCCTACATTTTAAAAATAGTCTCATTCAAAAAGGTTTTTAGCACCTCAGGAGGTTCCCTCGTAAGTAACTTCAAAACTGTTTTATCGGTCAGAACCGGTTGGACCGATAACGGTAACCGGTAAGAACCGGTTGGACCGATAACGGTAACCGGTCAGAACCGGTTGGACCGATAACGGTAACCGGTCAGAACCGGTTGGACCGATAACGGTAACCGGTTAGAACCGGTAACCGTTAAACCGGTTAGACCGGTAACGGTTGGCCGGTTGTCAACCGTTACCGTTGCATCCCTACCTTCCACGATAATCTGTATTAGTACGTTTTTATTGCTGTTAGACGCCTATGTGTCTTAGAAATTGATTCTTTGATGTGAAGTTTTATATTGTGATAATGAATGAACTATAGATATGGCAGTGTTAAACAATGACACTTTATAAATTAATTCATTAAATACTATAACATTCTAGTCGCAACACATGACATAATCTGAAGCATTTTAACGACCATTAGTCGCTTCAAATTATTTCATGGGAATTATTTATTTACGTTTTTCGAAGATGAATTTGTGAAACATTTGAAAATACAAAAAGTTCTAAATATTTTTTCATTGTTTTGTTCGTTTGACAAATTATTTATCGGCGCCACTGACTCCTATGTCTACATATGATAATCAGTTGTACCATTTGTAAAAAATATCGAAGAAAAGAATGAATAACAATAGGGGAACATGAACGAAGGATGAATTTAATATAAATAAACAAGATTCATTGATCTTCGACACCACTAAAAACGAAAAAATGAAAACTATCCCATCGACAAATTGCATCATACTAAATATTCCCATCGTACGCTGTTTAAGTAACAGTGAGCCTTTTTGAATTTTCAAACACACATTCTTAATACATTCTATACCATTAGAAATTATTATATTTTTTTCCATGATATAGCGATCATATAAATGATACAATTAAAGGTTAATTAGTTGAATGTGGTACTCTTTTCTAGATTGTATTGAGAGAATCACTAGACTTCTGTCCGGTTCACATCGTTCTAATTGCTAATTTTTTTTACCCTGAACTTAAAAATATCTATCTTTGAAAATTTAAGAGTAAATATAATAGAGTCGATGCGTAGAATAATAACAAGATAAATAAATTTGAGAGCTGATATCCGTACAGAAATAATATATCCAATGGGATTCGATTCAGAACTCATTGGAGGTAAGTGTTCAAATTTTGTTAGATATTTCCTTGAGTACAACAATTTCTCCAGACGATTTTGACGTAATTTTTCAGTTTTCGAAAGAAAGGTCAGTGCAACTATAACAACTGTTATACATATAGTTTCTGTATTTTAAAGAAGTCAAAGATAATAAAAGGTGATAGGTGCAATCAAATACAGATTATATTTGAAAATAGAATTCTATATTGATTTCAGAAAATGTGTGTTGTTTTATTCTAACAACTTGATTTTTAGGTGCTCCCTTTCAACTTCCCAGCGATTATCGTATAAATAAATAACAATACAAATCTAAAAAATACTGCAAGAAAAACAGAAAATAACGAAAATAGTAGACTAAGAAATATTACGATGTCCAGTTAGGTAAATCTAGGAAAACACATTTTTCCAGCAATTAATTCTGATAATACTGTTAGCCATGCTGATAAAATAAAAAATATGTAACAATAACCTATACTACGCATACGGGAGATATGAACATAGTGGAACTTGCCAATGTCGAGGAGCTTTTGTTGAATGAGATCGATTTGATTGATAATTAACCAAGATGATCGATGTTTTTGAAGATATTTTAAATTGACTTCACATGAACTCACTCCAACAAAAAATGGTAAATGAAAGAAAAAGCTTACATACACAATAAGTCATAGTTTTCGATAAAAAGAAACATTGTTCATACGACAAAATAACATCGATACAAGGTTTCAAGACACAACTTTTGATTCATGTTAAAAATGTTCGTCATAGACATCGACGCCAAATACTCATTAAATGATGAATCACTATGAGACTAATATCGTAGGAAGTTCTTGATTGAGTCGTGTTTGACTTCATTTCGATCAATTTTAATCAATAACAGTTCAAGTAATGTTTGATAATTAATCCTTAAAGCATCCGTTTGACATCGAAGAATCGATTCAAATTGATTGAAGACATCAATATTGAATGATGTTTGGGGATTATCACGGTTGTAATAAACAACTTCCCAGGATATTGTTTGATTTTGAGCACGTAATAGACATGCTCGAATCATTGACTTTGAGTAATAAGAATCAGAAATTTGTCCACTCAGCATCGAACTACGTATTTCCTTCACCACCGGTGTTAAAACTTCGGCTACAGTACGAAGTTTCTTCTTCTCATTTTGTTCATCTTGTAACGATTGGATTTGATGTTGGAACATTTCGGTAGACGATTGTAAATGCACAATTTGGCTTTTCATCGTTTCATCGTCTTGAAATAAGGTAATGAAAATATTTTTAATCTCTTTAATGAAACTGTCGAGCTTCACACCTTGATCATGAGTGATTGGATAATGTTGATTAATAAAAAAAAAAGATTTCGTCGAGTAAATATTGAATACGCTGATTCATCGTTGATGAGGATTGAGGTACCACCTGAGTAAATTCTTCATCCGGTATCTCTTCGATTGCTTTGATTATGTGATCGAACGCTGGGCATTCTTTTGACACGTACAAGGGCACAATAGAAATAATGATATTTTTGACTTTTTGCGACATGTCGATGACAGTTAAGATCAATGGTAGAAATGAGATAAAGATGCTTCTGGAGATAAATAGTGAAATTCGCGCAAGAAATGCAGAATGTAATTCCCTTCACTTTTTTTTATCTAGGGTCTTACAAAATGAATGCAGCTAAAAAACGGTCAAGATAAGCTACTGAGGAAGTGTACTGAGGAATTTTTCAGTAGATTAACCTTCTAAACAAAATGGCGGATTGACAAATCAGAAGAGATTAAAAATTTTCCTTTTTTTGATCAAAGAAGCACACAATTGTTTTTAATGCCTTTGATGAAAAGAGCAAATAATAGGAAGTTTTAAATAAAAAATTCCAAAGAATAAGAGGGATAATTAAGTAAAGTTTGAAAATAACCGACTTTGCTTAAGTTTAGAGCTGCATAGTACTGAAAGTTCGCATACTTTAGTAGAAAGAGATTTTGTTTAAACTTTTTTAGTCGTTGTCAACGGTTCACGCCGAAAAGCGAATCGTTTGAGCGCTGTTATAATCCATTCACTGAAACTGAATCACAAGATTAGTGTGTGACTTGGGATCGCTTGTGGTTTGGGCGCTTTCTTTGCATTTTCTGAATGATTGTTTGAGACTTCGCGCATGCTTTTACCTCTTTATAAGGATTATCTATCATGAATCTATGTATTGGTTCAGTACGTCCCAGGTTTGATAGTTTTTTTCAGATTGATGTAGAATCTCTCATTTGAGGACTATTTCCCACCGAGTTTCCATTCATTTTTCTGCGTTGTGTTTAGCGAAGCACTAGTAAAGACAGGAATTCTTCCACTATTTTTCCAAGTTTTCTGGGTCGTAGAAAGATGTTTACTGTAAATCATAACTGTCAATAAAAATCTAAATGTTCCGATACAATTTCAGTTAGTGTCACATGTCACAATTAAGTTTATGAAAACTACAAACGTGATCATCTGCGATGATAAACACTCAGAAACTCGACGATTGGTTTCATCAAAATCTAACATCAGTAAGAATATTTACAATTGTTTTCTTTGGTGTGATAATTATTGAGTTTGTCAGCTGAATGTTAGATTTCGCAATTAGTTTGAAGAGTCTTTGAAATCAAAAACAGCGGGTACAATCTATCCCCCGTAGCTTACAGCCGCTTTTGCAATAATTTATTCATTATATCTTCACGTTTTAGTCTGCACGAACTAATGAGCAAAATGTCTACATTTGGGATGATGATCATGTGCAAATGCCTTGTTCTCCAAATAATCAATCTGTATGCATGATCCGTGCAATCCTTTATGCATTTTACCTTTACGTTTACTCTGGCTTATTATAGAGCGATGGTTCACAACGATGGTCGAAGATATGTACAGCATTGAACAGTTTAAAAGCGATTTGTTACCTGGGAGCAGTCACACTCGATCATCTTAAAGTAGATATATAATCCAAATCGAACTATTGAGCTTCTTCAACAAAAATGTGCTTTTGCTTCATTTCAGTCTAGCATAGCAAGTTATACAGAGCGAAATGTGAAAATTGGGTGTTTGGAACGGTTAATTAATAAGGTAATTATTATCACTTACTGTATTTTTAATTGTTTGACTGCCACTTTGTCTATTATTAAAGGAATATATAAATCTCGAACGTGATCAATTTTTCAAATTTGTTTTGCCAGCTATCATTGACTTAGTATTAAATGTAAAGATTATATGTGGCCAAGTACGTTCAGAGTCGAAATTCTTTATAACTTTAAAGCAATGGCAGGAAGAGTAACATTCGGAAAGGAGGCATACGCATGACAAAGACTTGACCTGAAATTCAGATGTACAAACTGAAAATCTTAGTGATTATCTATTTTTGACTTCTGTAGCCGCCGATATTATTGAAAACAAACACAAATCGTGCAATTACAATGTCACAAGAACAATGCGCATCGTTGTTAGCATGTGCATTTTTCTGCGTTTATCCAAATCGACGAACAAACCGGACTTTTCAATATGTCAATTTTGATATGTAAGTATCACGTTTTCATTCTGTATTTGGCGTTATTTATTAGTTGTACAAGCTACAAAAAGACGTGTCGTTTTTTTTTAGATTGTTTCAAGAAGACACTACAGTTAATACAAGAAGAAAGATTGAAAAACTGAAATGTCTGTTAAACTATTTTCGACGAATAAGTGAAAATAGTAAGAGCGTTTTCTCTTTATTTTCCCATTCTAGAAGAACTCCTTTCTTTTCACTTAGTACCAACTGGTGTTTTAACGTTTCACCGGTTTTGTTTATCTTCATCAAATACAAATATTTGGAAGCAGTCAACAGAACGTTTATCTGATTTACAACTACCTGAACATGGAAAAATTGAAGACATGGTGAACTGCTTGCAGGTAAGTTTTCAACTTAAAAACGTCTCGTTCTCTTGTTGCAATTTTGCTTTTTTATAGGCAATATTATACTGAAGCCATTATGTTCTTATTTCCTTTTTAGGTTGATTTTGCCAATAAATATATCGGTGGGGGAATACTGCAAAGTGGTGCCGTTCAAGAAGAAATACGTTTTGCCACCTGTCCGGAAATGTTAATTACATTATTGCTTTGTGAATCAATGAATGACAACGAATGCATATTTTTAACGGGTAATTTGTGTTTCTGTTATCATCTAACCTTTTCATTTTTTGTAAGTGCTTATAGTCGTTTTGTAAATTGTAAAGAAATCTTCTTTTTCCTTTCAGGTTGTGAAAAGTATTCTTCATACGATGGTTATGGCGATACATTTCGTTTTGCTGGAGACTACGTTGATCACACACCAAGGCAATATTTCGTTTTTTTCCACTTAAATGTGTCGTGAAGAGTGATGGAAATAGTTTCTTATGTCTTATTCTTCTAGACTGACCATCCTCTCTTTCTTCTCCATTATCTGCTTGTCCTTTTTTGTATACTTTTTCTCTTCATATGTCGTTTTTTTCTTTTCTAGAGATGTTATGGAACGACGAGTATGTGAAGTAGTTGCAATGGATGCACTTCCTTTTCAACAAAGCGATTTACAATACAATCTCGTTAATATTGAACGGGAACTTATGAAATCATACGTTGCATTTGTTTCATCAGGAAAAACGAGCGCACCTCCAAAACGCGTGGCTACTGGACATTGGGGTTGTGGAGTGTTTAATGGAAATAAAGAATTAAAAGGTAGAAAATAAGTGAAAGCCGTTTGATATGCGAGCTTTTTTTCTTTTCTTGTTTATCAATAAGGTTTTCTATGTTTTTTCAGCACTTATTCAGTTAGCTGCTGCTTCACATTGCCAACGTCCTGTAGTGTACATAACGATGGGAGATATAGCTTTTCGTGCGAAATTTATGCGTACATACAATTTGTTGGTGCAAAATAGTGTTTGTGTAAAGGATCTGTACAATGCAATGGTTAGTTATGGTAAACAAAAAGAAAGAAACAAGTTATCATTATTTGACTGGATTTTAAGTTCAAATACATCAAACAGTACTGGTGCGTACAATTATCATTTAGTTTTTCTCAACCTTACCTTCGCTTATTTTAGAATTTGTGATGGACACCTCGACTTATGGGCCATTGAGAGATAACCAACTTGTTGGTTTGGTAAACGGTGGTGCAACTTGTTATATGAATTGTATTTTCCAACAGGTACATACCCCTTTGTGCTATCATAATTTATTGTTTTTGTTCTCTATTTAGTTATTCATGAACGAAGCAGTACGTATGTGTATTTTACGCGTACCAATTGAAAATTATCTGTCTAGGACAGAAATTAAAAGTGATCCATTGTATAAGGTAACGTTTAAAATGTGTCAAAGATTTATTCAATGTTTTACAACAAAAAGATACTGTTTCATTTCAACCAAAAGCTTTTTGGAACATATTTCGGTTAGCCATGTTAAGCTTTTGCGAAGAATTTTACTCTTGATCGACGTTTTCTTTTCAACTGCTATTCAGGTTGAAACATCAACGAGAACTTCGCCCTGCATTACTAGATGTTACGAATCAAGAAGAAAATACTTATCAAAACAAAAATCAGCAGCAACAACAGAAAGAAAAAGAGCAAAAGAGCTATCAAGAACGTGTTGGCCATCATCAAGATTGCGAAGAATTTTTTGTAACTATTACAGAGGATATGGATAAAGCATTTGAACAGATTTGGAACATTAAACCTTTCGAAGCCATCTTTGGTGGTTCACTTCTTCAGAAAACATCATGTTTAACAAATTCTTCACATATGTAGGTCATGCTACCGTTTTATTTAACGGCACTTAAATTATCATCATCCAGTATAATGATGCGCTTCCACCCAAAGTTTCGCATTCTATACAGATCGCATCGTGTCACAATTCTTTGAAATCTAGAATGCTTAGAATTTCAGAATATCAGTATTCTCAGAATTCTCTCCATCAAAATGTCACGATTCCGTAAAGTCGCTTGTCTTTAGAATTTCAGAACCGCAGAACCTTAGAATGTCCATATTCTGACAAATCCAAAATATTTAGAAACCCAAAATCGTGAAAGTTTGCAATGTCACTATTCTTTGAGTTCGAAAATATACAGAATTTTAGAAGTTTACACTTTCACTAATCTTTCATTTTCAAACTATTAGAATCGCAGAATCGTAGTGGTACAGAATTTCATTCACTATGCCTTGAATTTTAACCCGTATGAAACTCGACAATCGCACACATTTACAATGCCACTATCCTTTGAATACCAAAATATGAAGACTTTTAGGATCTTAGAAGTTTAGAATGTCACTTCTCAGAAATCCAACATAACCAGACTCGGACAATGCGTTCATTTCCCAAAATTATAGAATTTCACAGTCGCCGAACTTTAGAATGTCGCTACTCTTTGAATTCCAAAATATCCACAATTTAAGAATCTTACAAGTTTCAAATCACTTCTGTGAAGTAAAAACTCGTAATACTTTCAGAATTTTCCAACTTTACAATCTCACTACTCTTTGAATTCCAAACTGTTTAGAAATTTAGAATACCAATGTTCTCAGAAATCCAACATATTTAGAATCTGAGAAAGTTGCGCGTTTACAATGTCACGATTCTTTCAATTCGACAGTATAAAGACTTTCAGAATCTAACAAGTTTAGAATGTCACTTCTCAGAAATTCAACATATTTAGGAATTTAGAATCTCACTGTTCTCAGATATGCAACATATTTAGAATCTGAGAAAGTTGCGCATTTACAATGTCACTATTCTTTCAATTACAGTACAAAGACTTTCAGAATCTAACAAGTTTAGAATGTCACTTCTCAGAAATTCAACATATTTAGAATACCAATGTTCTCAAAAATCGAACATATTTAGAATCTGAGAAAGTTGCGCGTTTACAATGTCACGATTCTTTCAATTCGACAGTATAAAGACTTTCAGAATCTAACAAGTTTAGAATGTCACTTCTCGGAAATTCAACATATTTAGAATACCAATGTTCTCAAAAATCGAACATATTTAGAATCTGAGAAAGTTGCGCGTTTACAATGTCACGATTCTTTCAATTCGACAGTATAAAGACTTTCAGAATCTAACAAGTTTAGAATGTCACTTCTCAGAAATTCAACATATTTAGAATACCAATGTTCTCAAAAATCGAACATATTTTGAATCTGAGAAAGTGGGGAGTTTACAATGGCAGTATTCTTTCAATTCGACAGTATAAAGACTGTCAGAATGTTACCAGTTTAGATTGTCACTGTTCTTCGAAATTCAACGTATTTTGAATGTTCGAGTTTATAATTTCAGTAATCTTTGAATTTCAAGATGGTTGGTATTTAATAATTTTAGTGGTTTTAGATATGAGTACTGCGTGAAGTGCTGAGTTATTTAGAGTTCAGATTCTTAGAACTTTAGAAAGTCGCTATTGCGTGAATTTCATCGTGTTGTGAATCTGTGTATGTCGGTTGTGTTAAAGCTCTGTTGTAAAAATGTTGTTATGTTCCAAAATTTGGGTTGATGCGATGAAGTGCTGAGATTGTGAAATTCTACGTCGTTTGAAGTTCAGAGGATATTGTTGTTAGGAAATACTGGAGTTTGATGAGATTCTGAAATTCGAAATGTTTGGGAAGTGCTAGAAAGGGGATATCGCTGATTTCTGAGTTGCTGAAATTCTGGCTTTTTGCGGGATTATTGAATTCTGAAATTACTGAGATTCTGAAATTTTAGAAATTCTTTAGCTGTTGAAATTGTGAAGTTTTGGAAGTCTCCATTTTGTATTGCTAGTGTATGCGAGAATTTTTTGAAATTCTCGGTAGCGTAGAATGTCAAAATCGTAATACTTTAGTCCTACTCATTCTTATACTGTATAATGATATTTTGGCAGCTCTGCTTTATTTTGCTTCATTATTTGAGAATACAGTTGATTGCTGACTTGATAGTTTAAACGTTTGTTTTTAGGTTTTACACACAGTCTTTGTTTACTGAAATTCAGCTGGTATGTATTTATAAGAACAGTTATTTGAATAATTTATTGGGTGCTCTCCAAGATTATTTTGGCGTAGAAAGATTGATAGGTGACAACCAGTATTATTGTACTGAATGTAAATTGAAGGTGAGCAAATCTCCTTAATAGAAAAACCGTAGATTGTTCTGAGCAATGTTTCAGTTACGCTTTTCGTATATATACTTAGACTGATGCCACAAAACAATTGTTTCTTCAACGGTTTCCGAAATATTTTGTGTTCCATCTAAAACGTTTTGCATTTTCAAGAAATGATCTTTCTTCTGGAAAGATAACCGATTATTTTGGATTTCCACGAACATTGGATATGAAAGAATTTTTGTCCAGAACGTGTACTGGTAACTTACGTAACAAAAAAGCACTAGAGTGCTGAACGGAGTTGAACAGCTGGATTACAAACTAGTGGTGTTTTTTCTTTCTAGAAACTCATACTTTATATAAACTAACTGGCATTGTTGTTCACCAAGGTCCTGCTCTTAATCTGGGACATAATTATTCGTTTATATTCAATGAGTAAGAGCAGAATCTTTATTTTTCAGCAAATTTATACTAAATGGTACTTGTTTCTACTTTAGGAAAGACAAGACATGGTATTTGTTTAATGACGAAACGGTAAGACCATATTCGGACTTCAACAAGGATGACATTATGGCGAAGGAATGCTTTGGAGGTGGAGAAAGGTAAGACAGATAAACACCTGCCAAATAACTGATTAATGAAAAATATCATTTCTCTTTGTAGTTTAGCTGGCGCTTATATGCTTTACTACAAACGATACACATCGACACCTTCACCAGAAGCAGCTAGTATATCTACTTTAAAATAACTTTTGATAGACACGCCCAACGCTGTTTATTCATTTAGCAGGAAACAATGAAGAAAATCATAGTTTTGCAACTGCAATGAATCCTCTTCAAGTTAGTAGACTTTTCCTTAGCTAAGCTACTTTTATGAGTAAACGACAGCCACTCATTATTTACTAATATTTTTTGTCTTAGACACCAACTGCAAACACATTACCATCTCATAAAGCGCTGATAGAACTTCATTTGAATCCATTAATCCATAATCGTCAGTTATCAACACAGCCTATATTTTCGATCGGTAAAAACTATGGACTATTTAGTTTTTTGTAATTTTCTATTGTGAAAAGGTGTTTTTAGGTCCTATATGTCCAGTTATTTCGAGCATGACTCCAAGTTTATTGAATACAAATAAGATTATCCAAAATACAAAAACGCAACGTGCTATACTGCCCAAAAGTCAGTATACTCTTTAGTTGTCTCTTACAGAGTGCTGTCATAATGCGCATGCAACTTGTATCGCCATTTTCTCGCTCTTTTGTCATGTCGATAATTATGAGAATTACAGCCTGTAATGTAATCCACGAGATGAACCACTATCCGGATACATAATACATAACATTGCATGCTTAATACACAATACATAATACGCTGGGTGAAGTTATCCTAGTTTGTATGAATGATGAGAATTATGTAACGCATTGGAGTTTCGAGAATTTTGAGAATATTTACATGTTAGCTATTCATTTGGTCTTATAGTGCCAGTTACCGGTCACTGGAGAGCACCAAGAGCAAGAAAGCATTTTTATGAAAACCTTGTGATTTACAGTATAGCTTTGCGGTCGTTTTATACGTATAGTCATACTCGACGAAGAAAACGGTGTGAGTCTGGACGTTCTCTTATTACCTATGTCCTCACAATAACGTATTTTCTATGGTCTCTAAACTTTTTAATATCAGATCAAAACTGCGTAGAAAGTCAAATTTCCGTCTTGACTCGCATTGCCAGGAGAACTTTTTGGCTCTTATAACACAAGACAAGATCAAACAACTTCCACCTCATTCCCTGAGGTGTGATCTGATTTTCCAACCACCTTTTAGAAAACTCAAACACCAGTTTCGAAGTGATGGGCCCTACAAAACTTGCATCCACGTCACTTCTTTGTCCTAGAGAAAACCTAAAGCCCCTTTCTATCTCAGTTCGCAAATTATACGCAACGGCATTCTAAGATTAACTGGATAACTGACATGTACATCAGCCAACACCAAATACTGGTGCAATATTCTCTCGTAACTCACTTTCACGTTATCAGTCCTCCCTCCTTCACACACACATACACTTGTCCTCTTCCGATGCATAGTTCGGTGCGAAATCGAAGAAGAACAGAGACTCTGGATCAAGCATAGTCCAAAATTTTACTTAATTTTACTTAATTTTTTTTATGTAATAGGTATTAGGATAGTATTTCGACCCGTGGATCCCAATACGCTTTGTATTTGCTTTCTGACATCTCTGCTCTTACACAAGCTTAAAGTTGTCTACTCTTATCTTCGACGCTGAAAAACTTTTCGTTCTTAAGAATCACTGATCAAAACATCGAAAAATAATCATAATGAAACACGTGCATGCCAAGATCACACGATGGCAATGGAACTTCCTGTTTCTCGTATTAGGTAAAAGTAATAACTTTCTGTTTCTATGATCAAAAACTGTTTACCTTGGACTTTCTTTTGCAGAAATCAAATGCCTCCAAGTTCTCATCTACAAAAATCAATCTTGAGATCTAAAAAAAAACTCGGTCGTTTATCATTACTTCGTAAGTTTCTTCTTATGGACAAGTTTAAAAAAAAATTAATCGAGTGAAACTTTACGTTTAGAACCATTCATAGCTCCTATTGTTCCACGTGTAACCGAAAGTTCAATAAGATTTGGCGATTTTTCGGATGATACTGTGGATGAAATTCTCCCTGTCTCTCTAAGCGATAAAAGAGATATCAGCATATATAATAATGATGAGGTATCATGTGGTAAGAACATTGCTCATCTTTCTTATACCTACCGTTTTCTAAATGTTTCCTCACATTTTTTCTCACTTTAGATCAAGAATTCAGTCTTATAGAGCTCAATGATGACGAACAATCATGTGATAACAATCAAAGGCATACAAAACATGTACGACGATTGAATGAATCATTTAGTAAGTGAAACAGTTGTAGGTCGTTGTAGTAATACTTTCTTAACATAGTAAAAGTACAGGAGGTGCTGTCTCCCCAGAAACAGGCAAGCCTGCGAGGAAACTATAGGACAATAGCTTTGTTACATAGCTGACGTCACTGTTCAGTCCAATCGCTCACAGCTGCTGATAGATAACTTGTTTTACTGATCCGTTGTTGTATTATATGATAATACTCCTTATTTTTCTGTTTAGTTACGGCTTCAGTGGCTGCTAATACATCAATAAAGAAAATCTTCACTAAAACGTTACCGTCATCTTATCAATTCAATTTGACTGAAAGTGATTTATTAAAATTAAATAGTATTCGTAAAGAATATCTAACAACAAAAACGAAAAATGTTTGAAAACATGGGTCTTGCACTGGATGATACATCCAGCAAAAAACCCAATAAAATCTTTAAAACAAAAAGTGAACTACATCATTTTGATGAAAATAACAAGAATTTAACAAAACAAAGTGATAATTATCGTGTTGATATTCAATATTTTTATATTTTGTTGCCGTATTTAAAAAAGTTTAATCCAAGTTGTGGTTTATGTATTTATCAAAAATATTTTGGAAGACGTATAACAGCACCAAATGGTTTATTATTAAAATGTTGGCTTGTATGTAAGGGTCGTCCTTCCTGTAAATTTAGCTGTTACGTTAGTGTACAAAATGATAGACATTGTTATATAATTGTGACAAACAACGAAATAAAACATCGTATTAAACAACGTATTTGTCGTCCAATTCGTGCACCAATTCGCAGTTTATTAAAAGATAAATTTAAAGCTGGGGCGACAGTTAAAAAACTACATAACGAATATGCTCGAAAAAGAACAGCATTGGAAAAATCTGCATTTAATTACGATGTAACCGGTTCGACACAAAAAACATTTAAAAAGATAAAAGCCGAAGCCATTAATGATACATTATTAGATCCGAATGAAGATGAAGCATTAGCAAAATTAACGGAAAATTTGAAAAATGAAATTAACAATGATGGAAAAGTACCAGGTGCTGTACAAGTTTATAGTAAAACGCCTGCACATGTAATTGTGTACACGGAAGCATCGATACGATTATTCAATGATTTATGTTCTTCATCAAATTCAGTCATTTCATGGGATGCAACGGGTGGAATCATCAAAAGAAATAATGGACGTAAACTTCTCTATTATGAATTAACATGACAAAACCCGACATAGTCGATGAAAGCAGTTTAATTCCAATTACGTTTATGTTATCAGAAACTCATACTTTAGCAACAATAATTAATTGGTTAAATTGGTTTAAACAAGATTTTAAAAGAGTAACGTTTTTTAATTTAATTTTTCATTACTGCAGTAGCCAGTTGCCCCTTCTATCAGTCAGACTTCCTGATTTGTTATAGACAGGTGCTTTGCTGAATGGTTCAAATAATATTTCATCATGCGTACTTGTTCAAAGATACGTAAGCTTGTCAAAAATACTCTCAGGAAATTACTTATAGTTCCTGAACAGCACAAGCTAAAGAGCTCGGCCTTGTGTATATCAATAGAGAACAATTTTCTCTATAGAATGGTTGTATTAGAATTTCAAATCCAAGGGGAATCTTTTCGCCAAGCAGTGCCCAATATGTCAAGCGAAAACTCACCTGATTGATCAATTGTTGATCAATCAACTTTCACCATTTCTTAATAAAGAATATTATTTTCTTTCGAATGTTGAAAACAGCAGGTCTCTAGCTGCTTCCTATCCGGAGTTATTCAACTTACAACCGACTGCATTGTTCATTGAAATGGATAGTAGTACTGTTACAAAAATGCTGAGATCGCTAATATTACGTATCTTCTAGTCTCGGGATGACAAACGACCAGTTGAATCATCAGAGGCTTCCCTAGAAATCTTTACTTGACTAAAAGTCTCATTTACTTAAAAGTTTCGTTATTTTTTTCCTTTCATGCCAGATATTTGGTCAAAAGCCATTTCCGAAACCCGCCATCATATTATCAGATCGTGCCCAAGTGTTTCTCCAAGGTGCACTAGAAGTATTCAACCGCGAAAATTATAAAGAATTCCTAGATCGTGCATATAGAATTGTTAACGGTCAAGCAAAACCAGTTGATCTTCAACAAACGAACATACATGCTTGCTTAGCACACATAATGCTCCATCAACGACAACTCGTGAATAAATTTCTGGACGTCGATCTAAGAGAACTTGGCATGTGGTCGATGGCATTGTTAATTAACACTAATAATTGGAATGAAATGAAACAAAATTGGGCATTAGTTTGTACCGTATTTATGAATTTTTATACAAACAAACATGACGATATTAAATACAATTATTTGCTAGAAAAGATTAGAAATTTAGAAAGTGATCCAAATTTATTATCAGCGATAAATAATCAAAGAACAAGAAAAACATCAAAATTAACAACAGCATTAAAAGGAACAAATGAGATAGATCAATACGAATTTAACGATGAGGATACTTCGGAGGACTATATTATCGATGATGGTGTTTCTCAGGATAATAATTATGCAAATGCAGTCATACATCCACAAGAATTACGAAAACGTGGTAACGATAAGAAGTCTGTAAGTCACAGCAGCTTCACAAGCAGTTATTTTACTATAACGATGCACTTCTTCTGTTGTACAAACAGCTTTAGAGATCTACGTACAAAAACGAGTTATACCTCGTCCGGTAGAGAATTTTACGGGCTACAACACAGACTATTTTTAATTTTTTGGGTATAATCAAAAATAATTCTTTCTCAATAAAAGTGATTCATAAAGTACAGCAGAAGAACGATCGTGAAATTCTCTACAAAACTTCAGCGTCGAAATATATAAACCATTGTTCTTCAATTTTTTTTGTCAGCAGCGACCTTTTTTCTTTAGGGTATCCCAATCTGAAAGCTTCTAAAGCATCTAAATTTATTACACAAAGCTTTTTTCTGAATGAAAAAATCTACTAGATAGAGAGAAAGCTGTTTTCCGTTGGAATAAACATAAAATACGATTTTAATGAATTAAAAAATAACAATAATGTATATGTTTAATAACTACATATCATTTGTTGGTAAGTCAACTTTGATAAGTACTTCAAGTCGAGTGAGGGCTGTATCAATAGTTTCTGGAAGATTAGTTGTACCTATTACCAATACATTACTGAATTGAGCAAATCCATCTAATTTAGTTAATAGTTGACCATATCACATATTGAAAAGCTTGTTCGGTTGGCTGTGAATGACTCTCTTCGAATATATGTTATTGAACATGGTACATTAGATATCGGTGAAGATTCAGCAGAACAACTTCGGATTCGTAATTCAGATTTTTCAACTGCATTAGAAAAGGTTCAATCAAAGCCATCAGACTTTTATAAGGGTGAAACAAATGATATGTGGTTATTAAACATTATTATTTTTGATTATACAGAAGGATCACATCCAAAAGTTTAGTGGTTCGACCACCTCAGCTCTCGGCAGATTTCCTATGGTTTTAAAGGTGATCTAATAGGCTCAAAAAAGGATGGCAATTATTCTGGCATATTATTTTGGGTATTCTCGTCAGTTTTTTTTGGTGTTAGTGGGTGTTCCTAACGAAAAAGCTCTAAAGAATCCTCTTTGAAATAATTTTTTTCGATGTTCGTTTAATGTTACTTTATTCACAAAGAACAGGTCTATCGACCGGCTATAATTTGGGGGTGTTGGCGGATGTTAGTGGGTGTTAGCGTATTTTGGTAATATCCTGAAATGTTGATTTTATAGATAAAAAATTATGTAAAATCCAATGAAACTGCTTTCAGGTTTTCCAAAGATCTTGCAGTGAGTTTTCTAGAAAACCAGTTTTCCAGAAAAACTTTTGAAAACCGTTGTCTCTGAAAATGATCCAGATCGATACAGGATTAAATTATGAACAAAATGACACAACTATGACGCCTCTGCGACGTTTTGGAGCCTAAATATCGGCTACAAAGTTAAAGACTCGTCATTACATTTTATAAACTCCAAAAATTCTCTAAAAACCTGGATTAGAATCGTGAAAAACGTTTAACCCTGTTTACAATTTAATCATCTATCGATCTGGATTATTTTCAGAGAAAACGGTTATTATATAAACCCGACTTTATTAGAGTAGAGTAGCACTAATTAATGATAATTAGTATTAATTAACCAATAAAAGGAAGGAAAGAACATAAATTTTTTCTTTTTTTGTTCTAGTTATGTTCTCTAAACATTTTTCTTTCGTTCTGCGCCTGAATTGGATTTTCATGATGAAAGACCATCGAATAGGAAAGATTTTAAAAAAGTCTGATGTTCAAAACTTGATCTGAATTTTAGAATTAATTAATTTTTTTTTCAATCAAATAACGACTGCAAGCCGAGAAAACTTCAGGATAAATGTTTCGACATGTGGTCTACAAACTGGTAAAGTTTGAACGAAATCTAAATGAGAGGAACCCCCTATCCCTTCCTCCTGCTTAAGTATTAAAAGTAGTGCGAACGCTAAAGTTAAAACATTTGGATCTATGCTGTTCAGATATCGTTTTCTTCAGGTAATTAATGAAGAAGAAGAAGCTAATACATTAGATTCTCAATTCAAAACCGATTTAAGTGGTATATTTTTAACATGTTTCCTGGAAAATCGTGAACCGGATAATAAGGGCAAAAGAATAACTACAACAATCAAAGGAAACCACGAATGGTTGAAATACATTAATAAAAACTATATTCCGAGCGTTGCTGTCTGGTCAAATCTGCTATTGGGTATGCCTTGTTCTCTCTTATTAGTATACAATTTTTTACTATGTTCTATTGTATCTATCTAAGGTAATTTACAACGTCATCGTCGAAATATTAAAAAGTTTGATGGTTATTTATTGAAAAAAGAAGAATACTTATCTAAAAAAGAGCATCAAAGAACAACTGCCAATTCGGAAAGAAGAATGGGAATTTTAAAACGAACTCAATTAGGTACATGAGTTATTATGAGATCATATTTTAGACTGAAAATACCTGCTGTATATCTATTATCAGCGCTTGTCGGATATACAGCTAGGTAGCTACCTTGTCGGTAGCTAGGTAGCAATTCGCAAAAAATTTGCTGTTTTTATTGCCACATTATCATGCAAAATAAGTGTTGATTTTCATTTCTTTTATTTAGGTGGTGAAGTTCACGAACGAATAGATATAACGTTATCGATTCTAGTGGAACACATGATCCAAATGATTCAGGAATTTTCGATTGGATTAGCTAATTATGTAATCATGAACGATGGAACATCTGAACCACCCTCACAACAACAACTAAATATTATTGAAGAAAGGTGGAATAAAAATAAGAAAATGAACACAAGTCGTGGTCATTATCAAAAGGCACCTAATAACTACGTGATGACAAAAATAACAACAACATTACTGAATCCACCTGTCGTGAATTCAGAGTTAGTTTTACCAAAAATACCTACAACTATATTACCCGATTGGTTTTCTAGCATTTTGACGTTCTTCTTGTCTATAACCAACTATCGAAATAGCCTTATTATTCACGAAACCCATCAATTATCGCTACTAAATGAAATTTCGTCCTTTGTGCAGCATCATCAATTGAACGGAAAATCACAACAACAACTAAAATTTAACATACCATCCGCTTTATGGGCAGATAATCAAGTAAGTTATTTATTTATTGCATGTTCTTTTTTCTTGACGAACTGAGCCGATGGTTACTAGCTGAATTTTGGTCCATCCTCAAACATTGTTCATGTTATTCTTGTATGTCTCTAGTGTCAAATGAATGTCAAATTTTTATTGAGTGAAATTGTATTACCATTAATTGACCAACAAATTAGAGCTATAAAATCTTATGAATGTTATGATTGTGGGGTTAAATTAAGAACGTTATTTAATATGGATTATATCCCTATCAACATAAAGAATGGGTCATTATCAATTGCCCAGGAATTAGCAAATTTCTTCAGTGAATCAACATCTGATCTGTCCTGTGATAATTGTCAACAACAAATGGTGCGCAAGATCGATGTATTACACTGGCCTGAAATTATTGTGTTAAGCGTAAATGAAAATCGAAATGTCACATCAACCACGCCATGTCATCGAAAACCGCCACCTGTTATATCATTAAATGGATTTAATGATATTCTTAACGTTAGCATTTTTTCCTCGGCAACATTTGATCTTACAACCTTTTTATCATTGATCAAAACTGGATCAGAAGAAAAATGTGTTCGTGTATGCAAAATTAAAAAAAAATGGTCAATTAGTTCGCTATCAAAATTATGTGGTGAAGGTGAAAAACTATTACAGTGAGTATCTCTTTTCGTCTCAGAAACTTAGGCCAAAAAACTCTAAAAGTCTAAGAAACCTAAAAGTCGCAGAGCCGCTGAGCTCGCACTATAAGACCAAATGAATATCTGCGATATATATCAGGCAACAGTACACATGATGCAATATTCTCTCCTACCTCATTCTCCTGTTTTCACCACTAATTCAAGAAAAATTCAGAATCTAAATGTGGTAAAAAGTCGATTCCTACTTTTGCATTTAATATTAGTCTCCGCTGAAAGTCCAAGAAAGGTGGAAAAGTCTTAGATATCAAAACGCCGAAAAGTGTAAAAAATCGACCAGTCTAAAAGTCTAAGAGATCTAACCCTTTAAAAGTGGAAACGCTTTAAAGCCTAAACTCGCACTATAACAAAAAATACATATCTGAGATGTATATCAGGCAACCGCAAACATGCTGCAATATTCTCTCATAAATCGTTCGAATATTTCGACCAATAAGTTGTTAAAAAATGCTCAAAAAAGTTCCAAAAGAACTGCGGTTCAACTCTCAAAGTGTATGAAATCTCGAAACTGAATCTCGAGTCTCAAAAATCGAAAAGTATAAAAGTCAAAGACATGTAAAAGTCTAGGAAATCTCGACACTGTAGTCTAAAGAATAAAAGAAAAGAACCGAGTCTAAGAAGTCTAAAAGTGAAAGATATCTAAAACTCTAAAAGTCTAAGAAATGTAAAACTCTGAAAATGTAAAAGCCAAAGAAATCTAAAAGCTTAAGAAATCTCAAAACACTAAAGCACAACAATTCTCAAGACACTAAAAGTACAACAAATCTCAAAACTCTCAAAGTGTGTGAAATCTCGAAACTGAATCTCGAGTCTCAAAAATCGAAAAGTATAAAAGTCAAAGACATGTAAAAGTCTAGGAAATCTCGACACTGTAGTCTAAAGAATAAAAGAAAAGAACCGAGTCTAAGAAGTCTAAAAGTGAAAGATATCTAAAACTCTAAAAGGCTATGAAATTTTAAAACTTCAAACGTTTAACAAGTCGGTAAGTCTAAAATTCTAAGAAAGCGATAAGTGTAAAATCTAAGACATCTAAAAGTCTAAGAGTCTATGAAATCTCAGTACTCTAAAAGTCTAATTAAAACAGAACTCTATGAATCTAAGAAATCTAGGACTGGAAGATTCTGAGAAGAGCAAAGCCTAAGATATGTAACGAGTCTAATTAGGTTTTTGACTTCTAGATGAATCGTATTTTTAATTAAGGAGGCTATAAAACAGTGGGTTTGCTTTATGTTTTAGTTTACTGACATGTAGTCGAGTAATAATCCTTGAACGTATTCGTCGTCCGAGAAGCTTGAATTTGGTAAACGCAATTGTTCGTTGTTGTTCAATAACATCATCAATTACCCATGATCCACCTCCTATGGTAACTGGCTTATGTGATACGCTATTTAGCGCCATTCGATGTATTGAAACCCATCCTCGTTTTAAAAATATGTATTCTTTATTATTATCTGATGTATCTTCATTTTTTGTTTGTATTCATTGCCAAAAGTCGTCTTCGTCGTTAGTTATTAGAAGAAAACAAATTTTTACTTATGAAAATAGTAATACTGCAACGCCGATAACAACGCACTTTGCTGAAGATCATCTCAGTTGTTGTTTATGTGGGAACTCAATAAACAATATGTTTTTAAATATTGTGTGTCAGGAACATTACTCTTGTCCGAACGTTTTAATGTCCCGCTTAACAGAAACAACATATGAAAGTTTTGAAAAGTTAACAATCCAATTAACCGATACGAATCAAGTTGAATTTAAATATCAACCCAAGTCATTATTGGTTATTAGCCGATATACGGACTCGGTAACAGTTTTACACTTAAATGAACAAAGTCATTCTGATTGTTATACAACAAATCCATACACACAATCAAGACCATGTACAAATGACGATATAGGAGAAATCTTTGCAACGGCTGCTCACATTATTGTGTTCTTAATGAAAGTAAGATATTTTTATTGCTTTTGTACTTCATTCTGGACAGCGTTGATTTCGTCTCTATACAAAGCGCACTAATTACGAAGGTTGATAAAACTTAAGGAAGTTCAGAGGCGTGGGGAAAACGCGGAACGAGTGTTCTATACTATGGTTCTGGCAATGCGAAGTTTTTACCGTTACCGGGTTCATATATCCTTTTCGCATTGTTTCTTCTAGGAAAATTATAATCAACAAAGTTTGAATGAATCATTAAGTGACGCTGTTGAATAGCTTTTTGTAACAACAGTTCATAAAATAGGGATAAGCCCTTAAAATTTTTTACCGGTTTTTTTGATATTTTTGAATGAATAACGAACTCCGATGTTTCTAGTGTTAGTTCTTTTGATAGAAAGCTGCTATAGAGTCCCGGCTTTCGCCATGCTAAAGAAGAGACTTGGAGGCATGCTTTCACGAGCAAATACTTTTCCAGAAGTGCTTTCCGAAACAGGTCTTCTGGCAGATCTTTGGAAAACCAGACCGTGTATAAAACTTTTTCAATAGGATTGTATTAATTTT